>JAOTQJ010148638.1:0-33004 GCA_025642045.1 Solanum sejunctum
CATAGTTACAGGTTGGTTCTCCCGAGCCTCATCGGCAACGGGTGCCAGTCCGCCCTATTGGGACTTGGGGCATGACAAGAAATTATGTTGAATTATATAGAGACAGATGTAATTGTTTGTGATGAAGAAGTGTCTGCAATGATGGGGGCTGGAAGTCACTCAAGAAACCTAGCCAAACTTGACATAGATTTGATGAACTGTGAAATGCAGCCAACAAAGCTATCTATTGAGGAACCACTAAAATTCGAGCGGAAAGAGTTACCAAACCATTTTCAATGTGCCGTTTTAGTGAGAATGATATATTTCCAGTGATTGTAACAGTAGGGCTACATAAAGAACAAATTAAAGCTCTCATTAAGTTGCTCAAGAAACACATGAGAGCTATTGGTTGGACGATTGCCAACATTGTGGCATTCCTTTGGGAATCTGCACCCAAAAAATTAAAATTGTTATGGAATACAAACATAGTATTGAACATCAGCACCATCTCAATCCACCCATGTAAGAGGTGGTTAAAGAGGAGATAATAAAGTGGTTGGATGTTGGAGTGATATACCCAATTGCAGACGACAATTAGGTAAGTCCAGTCCAATGTGTGCCCAAGAAGGGAGATATGACCGTGGTTCCAAACAAAAAAGGGAAATTAATATCAGCATGGCCAATTACTAGATGGAAAATATGCATGGGTTACAAAAAGCTAATTGCTTCAATAGAAAACGATCACTTCCCATTAACCTTTATGGACCAAATGTTGGATAGATTGGCTGGGAGGGGTGGTACTATTTCCTTAACGGGTACTCCAGATATAATCAAGTATCTATCACCCCTGGTGATTAATATAAAACTACCTTTACTTGCCCTTCTGGTACACTCGCTTTCAAAAGAATGCCATTTGGGTTATGTAATTCCCCAGCTACATTTCAAAAGTGTATGTTGTCCATTTTTACTAACATGGTTGAAGATTCCATTGAAGTGTTTATAGATGATTTCTCAGTAGTGGGTGATACTTTCTATCAGTGTTTATGTCATTTAGAGAAAATGTTGCAGATAGGTACTGATCATGCAACACTTCGCTATCTTATGGCAAAAAATGATGCTAAACCAAGGCTTATAGGATAGGTACTATTGTTGCAGGAGTTTTATTTTGAGGTTAGAGATAGAACAGGCTTCGAGAATTAAGTGGCGGATCATTTATCCAAACTTGAATCACGAAGCTCTAATGTTGAAGAGGAGGAAATCACTAATAAATTTCTTGATAAAGTGGTGATGAAATTAGTTGTAGTGGCTACGCCTTGGTATGCTGATTTTGCCAACTATTTGGTTAGTGGAATCATCCCAGATTATGCCAATCCCACCAGAGGAGAAAGTTTTTGTATGATGTGAAGAAATACTATCGGGATGAGCCCTATATCTTTAAGGAGTTCCCGGATAACATGATTCAAAAATAGGTCTTAGAGTTGGTAATGGAGGGTATTCTGGAAGAATGTCATTCAGTAGTAGTAGGAGGCCATTATGGGGGAATACATACTACATCTAAGGTCCTGTAAATTGGATATTACTGGACGACCTTGCATAAATGTGCTCACAAATTCTCTAAAGCATTCCCAAAGTGCCAATTGCAAAGAAATATCTTAAGAAGACATGAATTTCCATTAACCTCAATTATAGAGTTGGAAGTATTCGATGTGTGGGGGGTGGATTTCATGGGTCCATTCACAAGATTTGATGGTATCAAATATATCTTATTAGCTGTCAATTACATCTCAAAGTGGGTTGAAGCTATGGGCTTACCAACTAATGATGGCAAGTGAGTAGTGCAGTTCTTAAAGAGAAGTATCCTCACTCATTTTGGTACTCCTCAAGCCATCAATACAAATGGGGAATCCTATTTTTACAACAGAATATTTAGGTTGTTGTTGAGTAAATATGGGGTAAAGCACAGGGTAACAAACTCAAATCATGCATAAGCAAATAGGTAAGTGGAAATATCGAACAAAGAGATAAAAATTATTTTAGCAAAGAAAGTGAATGGGAGTAGCAGTGA
The DNA here is from genome assembly GCA_025642045.1 of Solanum sejunctum. NCBI lineage: Eukaryota > Viridiplantae > Streptophyta > Magnoliopsida > Solanales > Solanaceae > Solanum > Solanum sejunctum. The sequence goes on from JAOTQJ010148638.1 coordinate 2,045, forward strand.
TGGGCGACTAAGCTTAACGACGCCTTATTAGCCTATAGTACCGCCTACAAGGCTCCTATCAGAATGTTCGATTATCAACTTATGTTCGGAAAGGCATTCTATTTGCTTGTTGAGTTGAAGCATCAATCTTTATGGACCCTCAAGAAACTCAACTCTAGATTTGATGAAGCTCTAGAAGCTCGACGGACCTAACTCCATTTGCTAGATGAGTTTAGGTTTAGATCTTATTAAAGATAAGTCCTCTATAAGAAAAAGATGAAAAGATGTCATGATCAGAAAATTATGAAATAGGGAGCCCGAAGGAACCCTAAACAAGCCTTTAACTTGCCATTACACATCACTGGTCGTGGAAGTATACAAAGGCGTAAAGAGTAATTATAGGGGAATGGGACTAAGGGAACTCATATAAACATCATAAACAAGAGACAAGAGTCAAGCTCATCATAAGTACATAGTATGTCCAACAAATACCTCTAATACATAATTAGAGCGGGGGCCAAGATAAGGTAACCGAGCTAACCCTCATAGTCAAATAGAACATAAAATAGTATCTCCATACATATATAAGAGGGAAACATAAACCAAAGTCCCAAAAATGGAGGACTCACCAATAAGTTTGGGATAGCACCATCTAGCCACGTAGAGGAGGAGGATGATCAACTTGGGCACCAGTAACTACATGGTGATATCATGTATGCAAGAGTATGTGTTAATACTTTAAATGTATTAAGTATGTGAGATGCAATGCAACAATAAACAAGCTCCATAGTCAAAATGTATACATTAGACAATAGGCATAGTATAGCAATATGACATGTATGATTGATGCATAAGCAAAACATGCTAGGGTGAATCATGCTTATATAAGACATCATATGTATAGAAGATGCCAAGCTAGAATCCCAACTTTGGATGGGAGATGCCATTCACACCCGGACATCCTGGTGGCAAGGTACTTATCCCTCACATTATAGATGTTGTTCACACCAGACACCATAGTGGCAAGGTACTTACCCCTTTCATAGTCATTCGGGTCCTTATGTCCCCGGACCAGACATGGTCTAATACGACACATTATATAAAACTTACATATATACATCATGTACATATACTTATTTCATCATTAAAACATCATACATATCATATCTCATGCTTTGAACCTTCAATTCCTCAAGAAATCATAACCAGACAATTTATCAAACACCATGGGGGTGTGTAATAGGGGTGAAAGAGCATTCAATTTGGAAATGAAATCAAACAGGAAAATCAGTGGTAAAACCTTTAATCAACACCTTGTAACACTCCTAAGACATTCATATCGAAACCCCTCATCAAACCTAATATTAGATCCAAGATTTGAAGCTCAAAACATGCTAAAACAAGCATATTTTCATGAAAATAAAGCACTATGCTATAAATTTCTCAATATACAAGACCCAAATGAAAAATCTACTTTAAGTCATGCAATATTAGTAAAAATAAGGTTTAGGCACCATGGGTGGAAGGATCCGATGGTTCAACACCACATACCTTAGCTTTTGTGAAGTTCTTGAAGAATATATTAGTGGAGACTTGAAGCTTGGGTGGATCCTTGAAGAAATCCTTGAGATTGACCTTGAGTTTGGGACTTGAATTTATTGTTAGAAATGAGTCTAAGTGTTTGGGGAAAATATTGGGGGAACGTTTAGGGTGATATGAGGGTGAAATAAGGCTAAATACAAGTGAAAGTACGTTTGGAAAAACTTAGGTCCAACACTTAGAAAAATCTGCGCAAACTAGGAAAAGACAGAGCAGAAATAACACATCTTCACATCATAGAGAGGACGTAGAGGCTCTCCGGAAATCACACCATGAAAAATTTTGTAATTCGATTCCTTTTCTTTAAAAAATTTAGGTTAGACCCCTGTCACCCTAATTTGGACCCCCTATACAAGAATATGAAGTCAAATTTCAAAATTCCAATTGGATTTTTAGATATATGGAAAACAAGTTTCTAGCTACTTCCAAGGCACATTTTTGGACACTTTTTGGGGTTGTTCCAATATCTCCCACTTGGGAACATTCATCCCCAAATGTAGAAGAGGTGTACAAGACAACTAATAATGAACAAATCAGCCCCAACATGAATGCAACATTACATTTAAAACATCACTTTCAAAATCCCATTATAAGTGTGAAATCATCATATATTGCCAACTTAAAGATGAATGCACATGACTGACATAAGGGCTGAAATATAAGACTTGATAGCACATAGGCGACTTTGAATTAGTACCTTAGGCTTGAGTGGAGTGGAAGAGATAAGGGTATCACTTTTGCATGTCCGCTTTGGCCTCCCATGTAGCACTTTCGACTTGTTGGTTCCTCCAAAGGACCTTAACAGATGCCACTTCTTTGTTCCTCAATCTCTTTACTTGTCTATCTAAAATCTGAACCAAAACCTCCTTATAAGTCAAGTTATCCTCAACAAAACCCACAACATCAAGAAGTACAATAGCATTAGGATCACCAACACATTTTCTCAACATAGAGACATGAAACACCAGATGGACCAAATTCATCTCACTAGGCAACCTCAACTCATAAGCCACCTTGCCAACCTCTTTACCACCTCATAAGGACCAATATACCTAGGACTCAATTTTTCTTTCTTACCAAAACAAACCACACCTTTCATTGGAGAAACCTTCAAATAAATCCAATCACCCACTTGGAATTTTAGGCCTCTTCTTCTCACATCGGCATAAGATTTTTGATGACTTTGGGCTGTCCTAAACCTTTACCTAATCATCTTTACCTTCTCAAGAGCATCCATAACTAGATCCGTCCCCAATAAAGCCACCTCTCCAACCTCAAACCATCCTACCGGTGATCTGCAATGTCTCTCATAAAGAGCCTCAAATGGAGCCATACCGATGCTAGAGTGATAGCTATTGTTGTAGGCAAACTCAATCAATGGAAGATGGTCATCCGAACTAACTTTAACCTCCAAGACACATGCCTTAAGCATATCCTCAAGTGTTTGAATTTTCCTTTTGGCTTGGCTATCTATTTGAGGGTGGAAGACTGTACTAAGATGAACTTTGGTACCTAGACCCTTTTGAGAGGACTTCCAAAAGTGTAAAATGAATTGTGCACCCCGATCTGATATGATAGATAAAGGATCCCCATGTAACTTAACTAACTCATGGAAGTACAACCTTGCATACTTTTCATTCCCATATGTAGTCTTGATCGGTAGAAAGTGTCATCACCCTGTCAACCACAACCCATATTGGATCAAAACCTTTTCTTATCTTGGGCAACCCAACCACAAAATCCATATTAACTACCCCACTTCCAAGTAGGAATCTCTATGTGTTGGGTTAGTCCACCCGACCTTTGATGTTCAACTTTGACTTGTTGATAACTATGGCAACTGAAAATAAATTTGGCAATGTCCCTCTTCATGCCTCCCCACCAATACATATCCCTCAAGTCTCTATACATTTTGGTGGAACTAGGGTGGATAGAATAAGAGGAATTATGGGCTTCATCAAGAATTTTCTCCCTCAAACCATCAACATATGGCACACACAACCTACCCTGGTATTAAGGGCCCTATCTTCCCCTTGTGAGAAAACCTCTATTTTGTCCTCTTCACCAAGGCCTTCAATTCAAGCAAGGAGAAGTCTAGATCTTATTTTGCTATCACCTCATCAACCAAAGAAGATTTAGAACCATCAACAAGAACAACACCATTACCCATATCTTCCAACCTCACCCCCAAATCTAGCCAACCTATGCACCTCCCTATCCATCTACTTTTCGCCACCATCTACATGAGCTAGGCTACCCATGGACACCTAAATCAAAGCATCCGCCATGATATTTGCCTTACCCAGATGGTAATGCACACTCATGTCATAGTCCTTAAGGAGTTCTAGTCACCTTCTTTATCTCAAGCTAAGATCTTTTTGAATGAAGACATATTGAAGGCTCTTATGATCGATGAAGACATCAATATGCACCCCATACAAATAATTTTACCAAATCTTTAATGCAAACACCACAACAACTAATTCAACATCATGAGTAGGGTAGTTCTTTTCATGTACCTTGAGTTGCCTAGAAGCATAGGTTATGACCTTACCATTTTGCATCAACACACAACCCAAACCAACCTGAGAAGCATCATAATGCACCATAAAACACTCTAGCCCATTCGAAAAGGACAATATAGGAGCGGAACAAGTCTATCTTTCAATGTTTGGAAGCTTTTCTCACATTCATCAGTCCACACAAACATAACCTTTTTTTGAGTCAATTTTTTCATAGGGGAAGAAATGGAGGAGAACCCATTCACGAACCTTCTATAGTAACCTACAAGGCCCAAGAAACTCCTAATATCTGACGGGGTCATTGGTCTAGGCCAATTCCTAATGACATCGGTCTTCTTAGGATCCACATTTATACCATCCCCCAACACTACATGACCCAAGAATGCAACCTCCTTCAACTAAAATTCATACTTGTCATACGTAGCATACAATCTCTCCTCCCTAAAGCTTTGCAACACAACCCTCAAGTGGCCCATATGCTCTTCCCTGCTATTTGAAAAGATCAAAATATCATAGTAAAAAATCACAACAAAGGAATCAAGGTAGGGCATGAAGACCCTATTCATTAGGTCCATGAAAATGGCCGGTGCATTAGTAAATCCAAAGGACATCACCACAAATTCATAGTGCCCATATCTAGTTAGGAAGGCCGTCTTGGGAATATCACACTCCTTTACCCTCACTTAATGGTATCCAAACCGAAGATCAATCTAAGAGAAAAAGCTAGCCTCTTGCAATTGGTCAAACAAATCATCATTTGAAGAGGATATCTATCCTTTATAGTGATGCTATTGAGTTGCTGATAGTCAATACATATTCTAAGTGATCCATCTTTCTGCTTTACAAAAACATCGATGTACACCAAGGTTATTGGCTAGGTCTAATAAATCCCTTCTCTAACAACTCTTTCAATTGATCCTTTAACTCCTTCAACTCCACCGGGGCCATAGCGTAAGAGGGAATGGAGATAGGCTGAGTGTCGGGAAGGAGATCTATGACAAAATATATCAACCTTTTGGGAGGGACATCGAGAAGGTCATTGGAAAGACATTAAGAAACCCATTTACAACTGGGACTGACTCAATGGAAGGGACTTTGGACTCCACATCTTTAACCCTCACAAGAAGATATAAACACCCCTTAGAAATCAACTTATGGGCTTTAATGCAAGAAATGTACTTCCCCTTCACTACCACATCGTGACTCTCCTACTCTAGGACGAGTTCATTTGGGAATTAAAACTTGACCCTATGGGTTCTACAATCAATAGAAGCATAATGTGAATACAACTAATCTATCCCAAGGATAACATCAAAATCAACCATATCTAATTCAACAAAGTCACAAGGTAAGATTTTATGCAAGATACGAATCGAACAATTTCTATACACTTTCCTAGCAATAATAGATACACCAATAGGAGTGGACACCTCATATGACTCATGCAACAATTCCAACTCAATATGGAACTTTATAGCAACAAAGGGGGTAATAAAGGAAAGGATGACACCCAGATCAATCAAAGCAAGTGCATCAAGGTCAAAGATTTTCAGTATACAGATAACAATGTTAGGGACCTCAACAACCCCTTTGCATCCCATGTAGAGCATTAAACTGGTTGTGCTTTGGGGCACCACCTTGAGGACTGCCTCTACCTAAAGTGACAATATTTACACCCCGAACATTGCCACAAACCTTTGGACAGTCTATCCTCTTGTCACCAAGATTACCACATTCATAGCATGTATTGGAACACCTCAAACATGGACGCTCATGCTTCCTCCCATACCTAGGACATATATCATTAGGATCCACAACAACTACACCTTGTCATTAGCAAACCCCTTATTAGTAGTATGAGGAGGCCCTTGGCCTTGTTAGAATCTAGAACCCTTATGGAACCTTCCCTCATTATGGGCCCTTTTGGCCTCATGATCTTTCTGCTTCTCATCCTATATTTGCTTGGCATATGTCATCAATCAAGATAAATCCATGTCACCAATAATCAAGAAGGATCGACATTCTTCACTTACCAAGTTGGAAACCCCTATAACAAACTTATTCATCCTTGACCTAGAGTCGTCCATTAAGTGAGGAGCATACTTTGAAAGTTGATTAAATTTGAGGGCATATTCCCTCACACTCATACAACCTTGTTTAAAGTTCATAAACTTAACCAACTTTATTTTTCTAAGCTCAAGAGGGAAGAATCGATTAAGGAAGTCTAATTTGAATTCCTCCAAAGCACCATATAGGCATTGACCTTCTCACCTTTCCATTTAATCAAACCAAATTAGGGCCACCCCCTTGAGTTGGTACGCTACCAACTAGGCCTTCTCATTTACCCTAACACCCATGATCGATAAGATTTTGTAGATTTCATTTATAAACTCTTGTGGATCCTCATATACCTTTGACCCATGGAAAGTCAGAGGATTCATCCTCATGAAGTACCTTACCCTAGCTTCCAGGGTAGTAGCATGAGGGGCGTGGGCCCCTTGTTGGACTTGGTTAGCCACCACTTGGGCAAGCATAGTTAGAGCATCTCAGAGCTCACCATTGGTAGGTTGCTACTTGGGAGTTTGGGCCCGTCCTCCTCTAGTATTAGGTATGATCTAGCATATCAAAGAATAATCATTAGGGGAATAACTTATAATAACTCTGAAGCACGACGTAGAACGTAAAGAGGGGAAATATTTCTTAAAATGCCTCATAGCCTCCTATTCATAGTCGTGGTGCGTTTCAAAACCATGAATAGGACTCTAATCGGCACAGTGTGTTAGACTGTGAGGATCTATAAACCTAGTGCTCTTATACCAAGTTTGTCATGACCCAAGCATAGGTCCTAGATGCGACACAACGAATGGGGAACCTGAAGGAACCCCAAATAAGCCTCTTAACATGCATTACATATCACTGGTCGCGGAAGCATACAAAGGCATACAGAGCAATAATAGGTCAATGGGACTAAGGGAATGCATATAAACATCATAAACAAGAGACAAGAGTCAAGCTCATCATAAGTACATAGTATGTCCAACAAACACCACTTATACATAAATAGAGCGAGGGCCAAGACAAGGTAACCAGGCTCACCGTTATAGTCAAATAGAACATAAGATAATGTCTCAATACATATATAAGAGGGAAACATAAACCAAAGTCCCCAAAATAGAGAACTCACTAATAATCTTGGGATAGCATCGTCTAGCCACGTGGAGGAGGATGATGATCAACTGAGGCACCAGTTCCTACATGGTGATATCATGTAGGCAAGAGTATGTCCTAGTACTTTGAATGTACTAAGTAATAAACAAGATCCATGGTCAAAATGCATATATTAGACAATAGGCATAGTATAGAAATATGACATGTATGATCAATGCATAAGTAAAACATGCTAGGGTTAATCATGCTTATGTAAGATATCATATGTGTAGAAGAGACCAAGCTAGAATCCCAACTTTGGATGGGAGATGCCATTCACACATAGACACACTGGTGGTAAGATACTTACCCCTCACATGGTAGATGTCGTTCATACTCAGACACCCTGGTGGCAAGGTACCCACCCCTCACATGGTCATCCGACCCTTATGCTCCCCGGACTGAACATGGTCTAATACAATATATATATAGAACATATATATACACATCATTTCCATAAGATCATTTAATCATTAAAACATCATACAAATCATATCTCAAGCTTTAAACCTTTAATTGCTTGAGAAACTATAAACTAGACATTTTATCAAACACCTTGGGGGTGTTTAATGGGGGTAAAAGAGAATGCAATTTAGAGATGAAATCATGCAGGAAAATTAGTGATAAGACCTTTAATCAACACCTTGAAACACCTGTAAGACATTCATATCATAACCCCTCATCAAACCCAATATTAGATCTTAGACTTGAAGCTCAAAACATGCTAAAACAACCATACTTTTATGAAAATAAATGACTATGCAGTAAATTTCTCAATATATAAGTCCCTCACATGAAAAATCTACTTTAAATCATGCAACATTAGTAAAAAAGGGTTTTAGGTACCATGGGTGGAAGGACCCAATGGTTCAACACCACATACCTTAGCTTTTGTGAAGTTCTTGAAGAAGACTTTAATGGAGACTTGAAGCTTTGGTGAGATCCTTGAAGAAATTCTTGAGATTGGCCTTGAGTTTAGGACTTGAATTTAGGGTTAGAAATGAGTCTAAGTGTTTGGGGAAATTTTGGGTGAACGTTTAGGATGATATGAGCATGAAGTAAGGCTAAGTATAGGTGACTATACATTTGGGAAAACTTAGGCCCAACACTTAGAAAAATCTGAGCGAACTAGAAAAAAATAGTGCTAAAATAACACGTCTCCGTATCGTGGAGAGGACGCAGAGGCTATTTAGAAATCTCACCAAGAGAAATTTCATAATTTGATTTCTTTGCTTTAAAATCGAGGTTAGACCCTTATGACCCTACTAAAATGAATATGAATTCAGATTTTCAAAATTACAAATAGACCTTTAAATATATGGAAAACAAGTTTCCAGCTACTTCTGAGGCACAGTTTTGGGCACTTTTTGGGGTCGTTTCAGAGAGTTTGTTAAAGGAAATCCAATAATGCACTACAACTCTAGAATGTGTTTGTTCCTTAGGAAAGTCAAATCGAGGTTGTCAGGTCCTTTCAAGGTGACAAAGGTACTTGCTAATGGGGTGGTAGAAGCTTAAAAATAAAAGGAAAGAGATTCAAGATAAATCGATCGAGGCTCAATAAGTATTATGGTAAATTATTGGATGTCCGGGTGGTTCATGTCATGCATGTTTGTAATGATTAGTTATAACGGACATCATCGTGACACAACATTAATTCAGGTGTTTCTTGAGAGGCAACCCAAGTGAATACTGGAATTATAATAACATATGTTGATGGTTGCAGTTTGTGTTAAGAGATAAATTAGGGGAAAGAAAGGAAACATTGTCGAACAATTAGCAAAATACCTATAGGCATCAATGACTTCATCTTTGACAACTTTTTAGATCAGTTATTGAACCTAGAGTTATTGCTAAATTCAATGGTATCAGTGTTGACTCAACATGTTGATGAGAAAAAAAGGGTGACAACCTATTTGCCTGCCTAGCACATTATCAGCCCCCTTGGTTGCTGTCAAATTTGGCGATCTTTTAGGAAATTTGGCATGTCGTTTAATTGGAAAGGTGATCTCGAAATTGATTGTACTTTTTCACCTTTGAAGTGTCCTAAAGTGATGCAACATTTGGTGGACTTGATGAAAATTGATCTATCACCGAACAAAGAAAACAATGTTGATTTTGACCACACTTTGAAGTCAATTTATGGGGTGAGTCACTATAGGATTATGGGAACAATTGCTAAATTGGCTATTGCCAAAGAGACTTGGTAACACTAAGTTGTTTTTCATTTTAGTATTTGCAGTAAGCTTTAAGAGAAGGTAAGAAAGGTGGTCTTATGTGTAAACGATGGATCACCGACTATACTCTGCAAAAGTGAAAAGTAATATGGAAGTCAAGGAGTTTGTGCCTTTTTTTCTTAAATACTCATTAATCTCTTTTGCTTTTCATATCCCAATCTTTCCTCTTCCTGAACTCACCATCCACAAACACCACGCTTCCACTATAGTTCTTTTACTTCTTTTCTTTTTCTTGGGATCGATATGCCTGACATCACCATCGTCTTTCTTATTGCTATTATTAGCCCGTGAAGCTTCAAGTATGTGGATTTGTTCTTACTAAACTTGGTTCTATTATAAATATAGTATTGAGAGGTTTAAATGAAAGAAATACTATAGGGGCTGAATTTTGGTTCATAGTTTATGTCCTTAAATGATTTGATTATATGACTATGACAAGTGAGCTATGTTGTTTGAGTTTTAACCTCTAAAAAAATGAATGCTTTTGACTTTTTTTAGTGATGCCTTATTTTGTGAACCTATTGGTGAAGTCTAAGTATCCCTAATTTAGGATTGAGTGATTTGAACTTGCCCTATTGAGTGATGTCATTCTTAAGGGTAAGTCATCATTTTGCCAAAATCATGCAAAGGAAATAATCACTTGCTTGGGTGTTGGGTTGCATTGTGCATCACCCTATATTTTGAGGGATTTGAGGTTTTGACTGCCGTTTTATGTTTATAGTGGTCAATTTGATGGCTTGATGTTATGACAACTACGCCCACACATCGCCCTTGAGGAAACCATTTTGACTAATTATTTCTGTTAAGTTTGGCAGTGAGAATTTAGATCGCTGACAAGATATGGTGAATCACCGATTTCTCCAAATCATCACCCAATGTGAAAAAACCTTCCCTTTTGCTTTTTGCTATATCTGGCAATGGATATTTAGACTGCTTATCTTGTTTGGTGGTTCGCCAAATTAGATACACGAGCTAAATGACTTTGAATGCCCTAAGATCTTTGTTAGAGTTATCACCTGTTGTATGTTCTCACTGAGGTGTAATAGGATGCTCATTGACCTTTATAAGGCCGACATCCTAAGTATGTTGCACATCCATCATCCAGTCTATGTTGGGGATAATCTCTGTCCCCATATTAATGCATAGTTTCTGAACTAGACATGGAAAAGGAATGAACGTCGAACTCCTAAACACTCACTCGTGAATCTCCTCTATAGTTCAACAAGCAAAGTAAATTGTTTAACCAGCTATAATATTGGCTACTAATACAGTGAGATTTAGCATGAGTGTGTTATTTGCTTACATCAGCCAGATGTGCATATGAACCATGGTCCTATTCCTGCCCCAGCCTGTAATCGAACTCTATGGTAGATACAGGGGCTAATTCTCAACACTGAATAAAAACCTCTAGACAGTAGCGCCTTCGAAAGATCTACTAAAACATCTCTGACTAATGTTCGGGTCAGATATGGTTATGAACTAGGTTTGGACTTTTTGGGAGTCGCCTCTATGATTGTAACATCATATGATGTATAGAAATCTTTGACTAATGCTGGGGAGTACTTCCCAAGTGGTCTGACCTTACACTCAAGTCTGTACCGAGCAAATTTGTCATGAATGGCAAGTACAACATCAAATCCAGATGTCAAATTCCAGGGCTCCTCAAAAGTAGTCCTTCTATGCCATCTTCTATCATCCTGTTTTATATCATTATAATAGATGGAACACATATCTTTGATGCATATTTTTCTAGGCTTTTTGGAGACATGAATCAGTACCGTGAATGACTTTTCTGAACTCTCAAACATCGACCTGGGCCCCTCCTCTAAACTAGAACCATCATCATTGTTAGAGCCAGACTAGGATCCCTCATTGTAGCTAAAGTATTATATGGTATCCTTCGTGTGGGGACTTTCTTCTTAGATTAGGGAGGTTGTGTTGCAGTTATCAGGGTCTGAATAAGCATAATTTGATGGCACAATTCTCGTGTCTATTATGTCTTGAGGCCTTCGACAGTATAGATGTCAAGCTCCTCCATTGATCCACTCCTCTTGACTCGATTGGCTTATCTCATAATCTCTCTCTCAAGGCTCGAGCCTCTACGCGTTTAGCTGCATTAGTTTTGGGAGCCATGGGTACCTATACATAAGAATATATAAGAACACATGGGTCCAAGAAGATGAAAAATAAAAATAAAAACTTGTATAAATAATTCATAGATAGAAAGCACGAAAAACTTTCCATGGGCCGTAGAGTGAACTATGGGCCATAGAAGGTTGTCTCGGAAATAGGGGAATAGTAAATATGCCCCTCAAAATGCAACTACGAGACTCACTAATGACCCATGGATTGAACTACAGGTCATAGACTGAGGTCATAGTTGCAGAGGACTTTGGGATTTGATTATTTGTTGGGGGAAATTAGTGTAAAGGTTTTTAACTCATTTCATGATTTTGGGCTGGGTTATTTTTTAAGGCAGTTTTATTACATGAAACGCTAATTATAGGCTGTGGGAAGTCCTATGGCTATTGTATTGGTTTTGTGGTTTCAAAGTTACACTATTTAAGCCCAAGGAAGCACAAATAAAATTAACAGGCCCTGGTATAAACTATAACCCCTAAGTAGTGTTCATGAATGCCTCCAATACTTAACAAAATTTCTAGAAAACTTACCTGGACTCCATGTACCCAATTTACGACTAGTAAAACTTTTTAAAAGTTATAACATTAGATTATGGAACTATTATACAGAAAATCCTGCTCACTAGAATTGGTTCTACGAGTAGTGTTTACGAGCTATGGTTTGAATCTCTGCCCGTATACTGGCTCATAAAACCATATTTTCCCACTTTTTGGACTTGTTTTCATTTTCATTCTACTCCTGCATATACTCATTAGTAAATTGCTACCCTATAACTTTCTTGACTGTGAGTTTAAAAATATAAGAAACATCATGAATATTAAGCTACCTATGAGTCCAAAACTAAAATAAAACACATATATAAGGAAAATTAAAGATACAATCTTAGGTTATCTCAAATAATGCCTAATTTAATGTTACGGTATGACTTACACCACTTGGCTATTCATACTCTCTAAGCATCCATACTTCAACTATCTTAATTTCATCAACACTGGTAAAGTATGGTTTGATTCTCTGACCACTGACTTTGAACCTGATGCCCTCATTATTTTTTTAACTCAACAACCCTGTGGTGTAAGACATGCATGACCTTGTAAGAACCTAACCACTTAGACTTTAGTTTTCTAGGAAACAGACTTAGCCTTGAATTGAATTATAAAACCAAATCTCCAAGCATGAATTGATGGTGCTCAATGTGACGATCATAAAACAGCTTCATCCTTTGCTTGTACAATGCTGAGCTTTCATAATCCGTCAATTGAAACTCTTCAAGTTCATCGAGTTGGCTTAGCCTTGAAGTAACAACATCATTCCACTCCATGTTTAGCTTCTTGAGAGCCTATATGGCCTTGTGGTCAAGCTCCTTAGGCAAGTGACAAGCTTTACCAAAAATATATTGGTAAGGGGAAATATTGATATGCTGCCAAAATATAACACTTTTGATGCTTAAAACTTGAAATTCTATGTGTTCTCAATGCGATGTTAGTGGGTTTTGGATTTTTTTTTTATATTTGCAGAATTACAGCTTGTCCTTGATTTTGGAGAAAATTACGAAAGTTACTGATTACGAGACCCTTTATGGGTGTTAGCTCATTCTATGAGTCGTAGGGTGGTTGAGTGAACAATTCCAATGAGGGATGTTTTTTGAAGTTTATTATATGATCATGCGACCAAGACATAAAGTGTTTTATGAGTCATAGAAGATGGTTCGTGCCCTGAGGATCAGAGATTAAGACTTTCTAAAGTTTCATTAGACGAAACCCCTTTTACAGGTCATAAATCACTTTACAAGTCGAGAACCTATGGCCTTCTATACCCAAAATAGATGCACTGACCATACTACGCTACACCTCATCTCACCACCCCCAAGCATATAGATCCACCAATCGTTGAACACTCAAACCGAAATCGCCCATCCTTTTGGGCAAAGGGATGTGAGAACCAATTTGAGTAATCAACCATTTTTTTAATCTGTCTCAAGCAAGCAACCCCAATCCTACCACCAAAAATCCATCTGTATAGTATAGGAGCGCTCACATTTTTTTGCTTACTTTTTCAATTTCATTTCGAAATCCAGCTTGCTCCCGGCTACGGTTTGGACCTTTTTCCTGCTTAGAAGTGGATTCAAACCACTAACATAAGGATTTTCATTCCTTTGCAGAGGGTCATAGAGTTGAATTCTAAGTTTCTAGCAGCTGAGTACGAGACCCCAATTATGGGCCGTGGAATGCAATACGACCCATAAACACCTTTCGTATGGCGTGCTGATCAATTCTCCTATTTAGTTTAGGAATTGTATTTTACTTATTATATATAAGTTTTTTAGGTTATTTTTCATAATTTTTCGCCTAGTACTCAGATAACTTAGTAGTTAGAGAGAGAAAATCGTAAGATCATATTGGAGAGTCTTTGAGAATATTTGTGCTTGAATTTCATCTTTAAGCTTGTGATTCTTATTGAAGTTGGATTTGCTTGTTCTTAATTTTGTTGTGTAAGTATTCAATTATGTTTTCTCAATCCATAATTCTTGCATTTACATAAAGCATAAGTAGCTAAATCCACAAGCATTGTTGTGGTAACCATGAAGAACTAGCAAAGTAAAAACCCAGATAATTAATAATTCTTGGAAGGTCTATATGCATGTATTAATTAAATCTCCTTAGTATGCATGTTTTCTAGTGGTGGCTAACATTAGAGCCCCCCTAGTGTTATTGACTCGATCAAGGTAGTAATGAATAGAAAAATAGATTAATTAATAGGAATTGATTGATGTGTTCTCATCTAATCAACTAAATTGGGCCAAGGGAAGGTTGTACAGGGAATAATAGGTAAAGGTTAGTAATGCACACTATAGAGATGGGCCAAGTCGCATAGTAACTTATCGTCCTGCATGCTATACACTAGAAAAGAATTAGGTTATCTGGTGATACTGAATTGGGGAATCATGGGGAACACAATATCCTAGTTTCTCTCTATATTAACTTTGCTCTTATGATAGTTTATTTACATTCTTCATTGATTATTACAAAAACCCCCTCTTGAGGATGTAAGTTGGTTAGCCATTGAAATTGTAATCAGTGAATTCTCTTAAGTCTACGTATTCCCTAAAGGTTCGACCCTAACATTCGCTAGATTTTTTTTCTTGAAAACGACTACTTTATCCTTTAAAAATGAGGTGTAACTTGGTCTACAACCTTAGGATTTCAATGCCAATGCTTACCAGTGGTATCAATATAGGTTGAATTCTATGGTTATGGAGGTGACTAGAGCTATTATACTGCTACCATTATCGGTATACACAGTCTCAAGTGGGTTACTTCAGATGCTGTAGAATAATGGGCAATTTGCAGGCTTACCATAAGAGGATCCTTATAGCCATCTATGCAATATGGTATTCGTCTACAAGAGTGTGATGGGAACACAAAATCTGTCTATAGATGTTGTGGGACTTCGTGTCTTCCCATTGTCTCTTATAGGCAATGCAACATTATGGTTATTTGAGCTCCCATAGAGTTTAATCACAAGCTGGATAGAATTGCAGAGGGCCTTCATAGCAAGGTACTTTCTTAGATCGAAGAAGCTCAAGTTGGAGGACCAAATCATCAATTTTAAACAACTGCCTGGTAACTCAATTAGTACCATGTGAGAGAGGTTCAGTAGATGCTTGAAGAGTGCACCGAACTATAAGATGTTGGACAATGTACTGGTGGAGAGTTTCTATCAAGATCTAGATGCAAATAGCCAAGATGTGCTAATGCCCTCTTGGGAGGTTTGTTTGTAGACCAATAATTTGTAAAAATTGTTGAGAAGCTAGATGTGGTGGCTAAATGAAATCACACGTGGAGACCCAAGAAGAAACATCCAATCATTCATATGGGGACTGAGGGCATAATCCCCAAGTAAGAAACAATTAATACAAAGTTCATCAGGATGCTTGCCCAAAACAATGCCAATCAAGAAAGGCTAATGAAATAGACGCAATAAGTAATTGCGACAAGAGATATTTAGAAAAGTCACTATGACAACCATGAGAGTCGCTAGCACGATAGTTGGAGTAGGAATCACGTGCCCCCTCCCCCATTATAATCACAATTTGGGGGTTAGGAATTCCAAAGTAGAGGAGATGCTTGACCAGTTGCTACAAATAGTGGACACACAAGATAAGACCTTAGGGGAGATCAATTCTGACATTACTTATATAAATCGAAAAGTTGAAATATCATTCTTTCACAATCGAGAAGCTTAATTATTAGTTCGGACATATGTCAGCCTAATTAAATTAGATTTAGAGAGTCATGATGGTTGGCACCACAACTCAAACTCTAAAGGACACTGATAGGTATAAGATAAACACAAATGATGGTGAGGGGAACACCCCAGAACCTGCTACAGATATTGACAAGAGAGCACCGAAGCATGAGGAATTCTGAGTACTCAAGCCATATATGTCATGCCATGATAAAAGCAGGCACTACTTTAGAGGCAACCTAAGGTGGAGATAGGTGCTTAGGCATCCAAGTATGTTTTTTGACCCCTTATATATTATTTTGCTTTGATTATGTACGTTCGGGATAATGCATATCTTTTTCGATGGGGTGTGGGTAGTTATGTGTCTCAGTGAAGTTTGAGAAGTTTGGGTCTATAACTATCCTAATTTTTGATCCTAGGGTTTTCTTGCCTGTCTTTTTTTTCTGGGATATTTACTTTCCGCTGAACCAATATGTTTAGGATGTTTAGATAGTATTTGTAGCATATAGTACCAATACTTTTGGGATATAATATGTTTTTATGTTTTATTTGAAAAATAATACCCATTGAAAATTTTGATTAGTAGTTAGATAACCACCATACATGTTTAGGTGTCTGACAATATTTATACTGATAAGTAAGGATACATGGAGATAAAAGAACATGATCTGAAAGTCTTTTGTCAATAATGTATGTAGTGTTATGTATGTGTGAGGCTAATTTTCTAGATTGATGTGTTTTGAGCTAATTCAAAACTTGCCCTATCACTCTAAGTTGGATTGTAGATTAATTGAATTAGGAAAGGATCTTAGGCCATTGTTCTTAATAGTCTACTTAGCCTAAAGTGATCAACCAAAACTGTGATATATCTATTGTTCCTAATGTTTAAGCCTAACATGTACCTATTCTTTGAAAATACTTGATTAAGCTAGCCTTATTAGTTGTAAAATCCTGAAATTGGCCCTGGTTCTTCCTTGAACACTGTGTACCTTGACTGAGGCAAAAAGCCTAAGTGGCCCTGGTTCTGAGGATAGATATTGTGCACCTCAACACAGGCCAAAGGCCTATGTTGAGGGTGAATGATGTAAGGGTGAAACACAAAAAAAATGAGGGGGTGAATTAGTGATATAGAGGGAAAAAAGGAGAAATCATGTACTGGGTACAAGAAATATAATTGATGCCTAATTGTGAGCTAAAAAGCAAAATGAAGGGTAAAAACAAGGCAAAAAGCTGAAAAATGTAATGCCCCTTTCAAGGAGGGCCTTTAGATATTATTTCCTCATAATATCATACCAAAACTTCCTGAGCCTACGTTACAAGCCTAGAAAGTACTAAAGAGATCCTAGTCCAGTTAGTTCAGGTCTAAATCATAAGTATAGGGGCAAGCCTATGGTATTAGATATTATGCATGAATATTTTTTGTGAAAATGAGTGATCTTGCATAGTCCTAAGGTTAAACATGAAAGCATCATTGAGTGTTGGATATGAAACTTTTTTTTATGAAGGCACTTGCATTGCATTATTAGCACTAGACTTGTTCAGTGATTATGGATTGTTGATAATACCTTGCTTGTCATAATTGTGCTATCACATACACCAATTTGTATTAGTTTTCTAGATAGCTACCTAAAAGTTAGTATAGGTGTCTAATTTGATATTTATGTGATGTATGCCATCGGGTTGATAGATAGTTTGTATTGGTTTGCTAGATAGCTATTTGGTCCTATTTTGAAAAGTTGATGTGGGTATCAGAGTTTGAGGTTTATATGATGTATGGCATCGGGTTAAGGTCTGTGTTGTCATGACCCAAGCCTAGGGCCTATACATGACACCGCGAATGGAAACCCGAAGGGACCCCAAACAAGCCTCTTAGCATATCAATCACACATTTTTGGTCGCAAAAGCAAAATAAGAATAATAAGAAATAATAAAAAGGGAAGCGGGACTAAGGGAAGTCTTGATATTCATAAAAGCATAAAAGAGTCTAGCTTATAGCATAAATACATCATAATATCCAATGATACCACTAACTTGGAATGGAGTGGGGGCCAAGACACTTTCTGGGCTCACCCTCATAATAACAAGTGTTCAACATACTGAAGTCTCAAAATAGCAAGAGTAATATAGATAGTATCCTCAGACTTGAGGACTCACCAATGCTTAACTCCAAAGTACTGAACTAGCCACGGTGGAGAATAATCAAAAGAAGCTCCGTTGCCTACATAGTAATATCATGTAGGCATACAATATATGTTATTAGTATATTTGAATGTATAAAGTATACAGGACGGAATGTAACAAGACATAAGTCAATATAGTCAAAATGCGTAATTATAAACAACGAATATATATTCTCAATATGGCATGCATGATCAATGCTCATAAAAAAACATGCTTGTAAATCATTTATCTTGCACAATATATATCATACATATCTGGAAAGTAACCTCAACCGACATAGACTAAGCAGCTTCAATTTGGACTCCGAGGCTTGACACCCCCTCGGTTGAGGTGACCAAGCATAACACCCCTGACGAAGTGTAATCTACTTTCCAAGGTAAATCAAACATGATAACATGAACTTGATGGATCCACTAGTATAGCAAGGGTAAAAATCATAATCCTATGGTAGCACACAATTTAGAGACTAAAGACTTTATATAAAGATCCCTTGAGTCGAGGCCCCATCTTAAGCCTCAATTGGTGCTAAGTCAAATCCACAGAATACTTGAAATAATTATACTTTAATCTAATAAGTATAGTTTGTAAGAACATAACTTGAGTAGCTCATAAACATGCTTGACCTCTAGTAGTGAGACTAACTTGAACATGAGATTAGATCATAATCATACATGAACCCTTGCTTTACATGAATGGCTCAGGTAAAAA
This sequence comes from Solanum sejunctum, assembly GCA_025642045.1. Classification (NCBI taxonomy): domain Eukaryota; kingdom Viridiplantae; phylum Streptophyta; class Magnoliopsida; order Solanales; family Solanaceae; genus Solanum; species Solanum sejunctum. Next base: position 20,865 of record JAOTQJ010148638.1, read on the forward strand.
TCTTGAAATAGAGCTTAACTTGATACTTGTAAAATCATAGATACTTTATGAATCCAATGCATACTTAAAAACACTTAGTAATCATAAAGTCACTCAACTTGTAAATCATGTAATAGATCATCAATAACTTGAGAATTCTTGTCATGTTATTTTATCAAATACATGGTAGGTTCATGATACTTGTTCAAATCACGAAATTCAAGAGTGAAATAAGATAAGTAAACTCAATGCAAATCAACCCACTAACATGTAGTAAATCCCTCATGTACGATACCTTGAAATCCATCACAAAAGCTCATAATAGTTCATAGTTCCATAGCTCAAAACATGCATAGTCTCAATAGACAAAATCAATTCATGAAATGAGCTTGAAATAGACATTCATGCATAATCAATCAATACTTGATAAAACCCTAACATGTTTTATGCTTATGTTTTATAATAAAAGATACCCCATAGGTAGTACATCTTGAAACCATGCAACTTTCAGAAAAAGAGAAGGTTGGGCTGGGTGAAAGGACCCATGGATAAAGACCCGCATACCTTAAACCTTGAATTTCTTGGAATGAACTTGATGTGGTTTTAGAGTTTGAAATGAATCCTTGACTCCCAAAGTTGAGCTTGTATTTCTTATATTTGAATTAGAGAATTGATAAAGTCTTAGAGATGTTTTTGTGACTTATAGAGTTGAAAAATTACTAAGTATAGGTGATTTCATGTTTAAGTGGGCATAAGGCTATGACCCCAATGCCTTTCACCGAAATAGAAAAATCAAGGAAAATAATACATTGCTCTACGCCCTTGGCACATTGTTGACCAAATGCAGACTTGGAATTAGACAGTGGTTCTCCCCAGATGCATCGCACCCTAGGCGTGGACAGCCACTGGAAATTGTAAAATTAGCAAAAATTATTTTTCTCTATGGATCTTCTAAAATCTAGGTTATACCCATTTTCACTTAATTTTTCCCCTTGATCTAGAATATGAAGTCAAATTTTCAAAATCACGCATGAATCTTGAGATATATATAAATTACGATTATGGGGTACTCCAAAGCACATGTAGGGCATTTTAAAAACTCCTCCTTGGGAACATTCGTCCCCGAATGTCAAAGAAACATAAGTAAGAGAAGTAATTATGAAGATTTCAGTCCAACATGAATGCAACAAATGCGTTTAAACATCATCTTTCAAAAATCTAAACATGAATATCAAAAATCACCATAAACTTGTTACGATAAACATGAATGCATGCAAAATGACATGAGGGATGAAACTTAAGACTTGACATCATATAGGGGACTTAAATTATTACCTTCAGCTTGAGTAGAGTGGTATAGATTGGGGAACATATTTTTATGTCTGCTTTGGCTTTCCACATGGCACTTTCAACTTGTTGATTCCTCCAAAAGACCTTGACGGAAGCTACATCTTTGTTTTCTCAACCTCTTCACTTGTCTATCCAAAATATCCATCGGGATGTCCTCATAGGTCAAATTACCTCCTACAACACCCACACCTCTAAGGGAACTATAGCATTTGGGTCACCTACACACTTTCTCGACATGGACACATGGAAGACTATATGAACCATATTCATCTCCGTAGGCAACTCCAACTTATATGCAACCTTACCCACTCTCCTTAAAACTCTATAAGGACACACAAACCTTGGGTTCACTTTCGCTTTCTTGCCAAAATGGACTACATCCTTCATGGATGAGACTTTCAAGTAAACCCAATCACCAACCTTAAACTCAAGATCTCTTCTCCTCGTATCCTAGTAGGAACTTTGTCTACTTTGGGCTATTTTCAGTCTTTCCCTTATCAAGCTCACCTTTTCTAAGGCCACCATGACCAAATACGGACCTAGCAAAGCCATCTTCCCCACTTTAAAAGATTCAACCGGGGACCTACAATGCCTACCATATAAAGCTTCAAAGGAGCTATACCAATGCTTGAGTTGTAGCTATTGTTGTAAGAAACTCAATAAGTAGAGGATGTTCATCCTAACTACCTTTAAACTCTAAAACACAAGCTCAAAGCATATCCTCAAGAGTTTTGAAAGTCCTCTCAGCTTGACCATCCGTTTGAGGATGAAAAGCCATGCTAAGCTTAACCTTGGTACCAAGACCTCTTTGGAAGGACCTCCAAAAGTGAGAAGTGAATTGAGCACCATTATAGAAAATGATAGACAAGGAACCCCATGCAATCTAACCAACTCATGGATGTACAACTTGGCATAATCTTCGGCACCATAAGTTGTTTTGACTGGTAGAAAGTGAGCCAACTTTGTCATTCTATCCACAACAACCCAAATAGAGTCCAATTATTTCCTTGTCTTAGGCAACCCAACCAAAAAATCCATGTTGATCTCTTTCCACTTCTAAGTAGGCATTTCTATGTCTTGGGCTAGGCTACCCAACTTTTGATGTTTGACTTTTACTTGTTCGTAATTGTGACATTTGGATATGAACTTGGCGATATCCCTATTCATACCACCCCACTAATACACCTGCCATAAGTCTATACATCTTTGTAGAACAAGGGCCAACAAAATAGGATAAGTTATGAGCCTCCTTCAAAATTAACTTTATTAAGTCATCAACATTAGGGACACACAACCTACCTTCATACTTAAGGACACCATCGCCCCCTTGGAAGAAAACCTCCACTTTACCATCCTTTACCAAGGCCTTTAACTCTATCAAAGGGAGGTTAAGATCTTGCTTTAACTTTACTTCCTCAATCAAAGAAAATTTAGAATCAGCAATAACCACTACACATCCATTTTAACTTCACCCAACCTAACCCCCAATCTAGCCAACAAGTGAACTTCTCTAGCCACCTCTTTGCCATCATCATCAATATAAGCTAGACTACCTATGGACAGTCTAGTTAGAGAATTGACCACAACATTAGCTTTGCCAGGATGATAATGCACACTCATATCATAGTATTTAATTAGCTCTAACCACCTTCTTTGTCTCAAGTTAAGATATTTTTGGGTAAAAACATATTAGAGACTCTTTTGGTTGGTAAACACATAAACATGAACCCCATACAAGTAGTGATACCAAAATTTAAAAGCAAACACCACGACCGCCAATTCAAGATCATGGGTGGGGTAATTTTGCTCATTCACCATAAGTTGTCTAGAGGCATATGCTATCACCTTGCCATTTTGCATCAAAACACACACCAAAAACATTCTTAAGGGATCACAATAATCCACAAACTCCTCCATCCTTCAGTTAGAGCCAAGATATGAGTAGTAACAAGCTTATCTTTCAAAGTTTGAAAACTCTTTTCATATTCATTGGTCCACATGAAGTTTGCCTTCTTTTAGGTCAACTTTGTCATAGGAGAAGTAATGGAAGAAAAATCATTCAAAAACCTCTGGTAGTAACTTGCCAAACCCAAGAAATTCCTAATACCAGACGGAGTCAAGGGACTAGGCCAATTTTTTTATCTTCTCCGTCATCTTAGGATCCACCTTAATGACATCACCCGATACCACTTGCCCTAGAAAAGCAACCTCTTTCAACTAAAATTCACTTTTTTCATATTTAGCAAACAACCTCTCCTCTATCAAGATTTGCAACACCATCTCAAGTGATTCACATATTCATCCCCACTCCGGTAATAAATCAATATATAATCAATAAAGATCACCACAAACATGGCAAGGTAAGGTTTAAAGACCCTATTTATAAGATCCATAAATATAGGTAGTGCATTAGTCAACCTAAAGGACATAATCACAAACTCAAAGTACCCATACCTAGTCCGAAAAGTCGTCTTGAGAATATCACACTTCCTTACCTTCACTTGGTGGTATCTAAATCAAAGATCAATCTTAGAAAAGTGACTAGCCCCTTATAGTTGATCAAAAAGGTCATCAATCCTTGGTAGGGGTGCTTGTTCTTTATGGAACCCTATTAAGTTATCGGTAATCACTGTACATTCTAAGAGAACCATCCTTTTTTTCAGAAATAACACTGGTGCACCCTAAGGTGACTTACTAGGTGTTATGAAACCCTTCTCCAATATATCCCTCAATTGATCCTTTAACTCCTTCAATTCCACTAGGGCCATATGGTAAGGAAGAATAAAAATGGGTTAAGTGTCGAGAAGGAGGTCTATACCAAAGTCTATTTTCCTTTTGGGAGGAACATCGAGAGGCTCATCGGGAAAGACATCAAGAAACTTATAGACCACCAGAACTGACTCAATAGGAAGGACTTTGGACTCAATATCCCTAAACCTCACAAGATGGTAAAGGAAACCTTTAGAAATCAACTTTTTAGCTTTACGACAACAAATGAATCTACACCTTGACTACCACGTCATGACTTTTTCTTTGAAGGACGGGCTCATTACGGAATTGGAATTTAACCTTACAATCAATAGAAGTGTGATACGCATGTAACCAATCCTTCCCATGAATAATATCAAAATCCATCATATCTAATTCAACAAAATCACAAGGGAAGACCTTATGCAATATAAACACTGGAGAATTTCTAGACTCTTTTAGCAATAATGGACTCACCAATGGGAGTAGATGCTTCGTAAGGTTCATACAACAATTCGGGACTCACATAAAGCTTTTTTGAAACAAAAGTAATAATGAAAGAAAAAGTGGCACCCAGATCCCCTAAAGTGTACACATCATAATAAAAAATAATTCTTTAACATACCGGTGAAGCACCATGCCAAGTCTAGTAACCCCTAGAGAGGTATGGTTGAGATCGTCAATGGTTATTCTAAAGTTTGTTGTACCTATGGACAATGTCTCAACTTGTTATCCGTTGCACCACACTCAAAACATGCACTTGAACCAGCCAAACAATCTCCTAAATGATACCTTCCACACTTGTTGCACGTAGGAGAAGCATCAACACTAACACCTTTTCCCTTCCTTTGAGCATATGGACAATCAACAACCTTGTGGCCTATCTTACCATACCAAAAGCATGCACCTGTGTTCCTCCAACATGTGCCACTATGATTTTTCCCACATTTTGGGCACCTAGGATGGGTTGCTCCACAATTGCCATTGGGCTTACCATATGGAAGCCTACTTTCAAATTGAGTCCTTCGTCTCCCTTCCTTTGTGGCCAACAGGCAATCTCTCATCTTATGCCCAACACCGCCACACTTAAAATAACCTTCGGTGCCCACCAAACACCTTTCTTGATACTACTTGCCACACCCTTGACAAGTGGCAAAAGGGATCCTTTTCTTCTAATACTTAGGAATTGGTAGACTAGTAGAAGATGGGGCACTAACAACTTGGGCCCTTTTACCCTTTCTCTCTCTCTTGTTATTCCATAAAGTCTCGGTGGAACCCACTGTTGATTGAGTTGAGCAGTTACAACCTTGACAAATACCCATAGAGCATTACGAACCCCCGTATTTGACATGTCACATTGGGAAGTAGACCTCAAGTAAGAAATGGTTACCGCCCTATCCACCATTATGAATAGCTTGAGACAATCTAAAAAGTAATGGTTAGGTATCAATAATAAGCTTTAGGGGACTTAGCTCTACCACACGACATAGATCATAAAGAAGTGAAACATTTCCTAAATATCTCATAGCCTCCTTTTTATAGTTGTGGTGCACATCACAACCATGAATAAGACTCTATTTGATGCGATGCATTGGATTTTTGAGGACCATTAACAACCTTGTGCTCTAATATCAAGTTTGTCACAACCCAAGCCTAGGCCCTAGACGTGACATGGCGCATGGGGAACCCGAAGGGACCCCAAACAAGCCTCTTAGGATATCAATGGCACATACTTGGTCGAGGAAGCAAAATAAACAACAACAAGACATATAATAAAATGGAAGCGGGGCTAAGAGAAGTATTTGAAAATCACAAAAGCATAAAAGAGTCAAGCTTATAGAATAAATATATTATAGCATCCAACGACAACTCTAACTAGGACTGGAGAGAGGGCCAAGACACTTTTTGGGCTCACTCTCATCATAACAAGTGCTCCGCATAATAAAGTCTCAAAATAGCAAGAGTAATGTAGATAGTACCTTGGACTTGAGGACTCACCAATGCTTATGTCCATAGTATCGAACTAGCCACGTAGACCATGATCAAAAGGAGCTCCGGTCCCTACATGGTAATATCATATAGGCATAGAGTATGCATTAGTACATTTGAATGTACTAAGTGTGTAGGATGCAATGCAACAAGACATAAGCCAATATAGTCAAAACGCATAATCATAAACAATATATATATAATCTCAATATGACATGCATGATAAATGCTCATAATAAAATATGCTTGTAAATCATTCATCATACATAATATATATATCATACATACGCGGAAAGTGACCTCAACTGACATAGACCAAGTAGATTCAACTTGGACTCTGAGGCTTGACACCCTCTTGGTTCAAGTGACAAGACATGACAACCCCTGATGAAGTGTGGTCTACTTGCCAAGGCAAACCAAACATGATAATATGAACTAGATGGATCCATTAGTATAACAAGGGTAATAATAATAATCCTATTGTGGCACATAGCTTAGAGACTAAAGACTTTATATAAATACCCCTTAAGTTGAGCCCCCATCTTAAGCCTCAATCAGTGCTAAGTCAAATCCCACATAATACGTGAAATAATCATACTTTAATCATAACATGAATAGCTTGTAAGAACATGACTTCAGTAGCTCATAAACATGTTTGACCTCTAATAGTGAGCTTAACTTGAAAATGAGCATAGATCATAATCATATATGAACCCCTGCTTTAAATGAATGACTCATAAGAGGTAAAACCTTGAAATAGGGATTAACTTGATACTTGTAAAATTATAGATACTTTTCATGAATTAAATACATGGCTAAAAGTTGTTAATCATCATATAGTCACTTGACTTGTAAATCATGAAATAAACCATCAATAGCTTGAGAATTCTTGTCATGTCATTTTATGAAACACTTGGTGGGTTCATGATACTTGTTCAAAATCATGCAATTCAAGAGTGAAGTAAGATGAGTAAACTTAATGCAAATTAAACCACCAACATGTAGTAAAACCCTCATGCAGGATACCTTGAAATCCATTACAAAAGCTAATGATAATTGATAGTTTCATTGCTCAAAACATGCATAGTCTCAATAGACATATTCAATTTATGGAATAAATTTGAAATAGATATGCATGTATAATCGATCAATACTTCGTAAAATCCTAACATAATTTATATTCATAATTTATGATACGAGATACCTATAGTTAATACAACTTGAAAAGATGCAATTTTCATGAAAAGGGAAGGTTGGGCTCCATGGGTGAAATGATCCCATAGATAAACTCACATAGCTTAAACCTTGAATTCTTTGAGGTGAACTTAAAGTAGTCTTAGAGCTTAAAATAAATCCTTGAGTACCAAAGTTGAGCTTGAGATCCTTAGATTTGAATGAGAGAATTGATAGTCTTAGAGGGGTTTGAGAGAGGGTTTTATGAGTTATAGAGTTGAAAAATAGTTAAGTATGGGTGATTTCATATTTAAGCGGTCATGGGACTATAACCCCAATGTTATTGGGCGCATAAGAAAAATCAAGGAAATTATTGCACTGGTCCGCACCCCTGGCGTGACGCGGACTAGATGTGGACCACAAACAACACTAGCTTGTGCCCCTGGCGTGTCATAGCCAGGGCACAGAAAGCCACTAATTTGAATATTAGTGAAAATTATTTTTTATTGCGTGTTTTCTAAAATCTGAGTTATACCCATTTCTCGCTCAATTTTGCCTCCTGATCAAGAATATGAAGTTAGATTTTTGAAATCACGCATGAATTTGAGATATATGGAAATTATGATTATGAGAAATTTTGAATCACATGTAGAGCATTTTAGATAGCATTTCAGAACTCTTCTTGGGCTACTTCTCCATCTTGAGGAGCTTGAGGAGTGGGGGAGGACTGATTGTGCATCAGGAGTACGGGCTCTCCTTAGTCTTCCTCTTGGAATCAACATGATTTACAAGGAAACAAGAGCATTCATTAGGGTAAAAGCCTTATAGTTACATCTAAAGCACGACATAGACCATGAAGAAGTGAAACATTTCCTAAACCACCTCATAGTCTTCCATTCATAGTTATGGCGTGCTTCATAACCATGAACTATACTCTAATTGATGTGGTGTGTTGGATTTATGAGGACTCTTAACAACCTAGTGCTCTGATAGCAAGCTTGTCATGACCCAAACCTTGGGCCTAGACATGAAATGGCCAATGGGAAACTCGAAGGGACCCCAAACAAGCCTCTTAGCATATCAATCACACTTCCTTGGTCACAAAAGAAAAATAAGCATCACAAGATACAATAAAAAGGGAAAGGGGATTAACAGAAGTCTTGTTATTCATAAAAGTATAAAAGAGTTAAGCTCATAGCATAAGTACATTATAATATCCAATGACAACTCTAACTTGGAATGGATGGGGGGCCAAGACACTTTTCGGGTTTGCCGTCATAAGAACAGGTGTTCAACATAATGAAGTCTCAATATAGCAAGAGTAATGTAGATAGTTTCGTTGGACCTGAGGACTCACTAATGCTTATCTCCGAAGTATCAAAGTAGCCACGTGGAGGATGATCAAAAGGGGCTCCAGTCCCTACATGGTAATATCATGTAGGCATAGAGTATGCGTTAGTACATTTAAATGTACTAAATATGCGGGATGAAATATTACAAGACATAAACCATTATAGCCAAAATTCATAATCATAAACAACGGATATATACTATCAATATGGCATGCATAGTCAATGCTCGTAATAAAATATACTTGTAAATTATTGATCTTGCACAATATATATCATACATATATGGAAAGTGACCTCAATTGATATAGACCAAATAATTATAACTTGGACTCCGAGGCATGAAACCCTCTCGGTTTAGGTGATTGGGCATGACACCCCCTAGCAAAGTGTGATCTACTTGCATGCGCAAACAAAACATGATAATATGAACTAGATGGATCCACTAGTATAGCAAGGGTAATAATCATAATCCTATGGTGGCACATAATTTATAGACTAAAGACTTTATATAAGGACCCCTTGAGTCGAGCCCCAATCTTAAGCTTCAATTGGCGCTAAGTCAAATCCCACAGAATACTTAAAATAATCATACTTTAATCGTAACATGAATAACTTGTAAGAACATAACTTGAGTAGCTCATAAACATACTTGACCTTAGTAGTGAGCCTAACTTGAACATGTAAGTAGATCATAATCATACATGAATCCTTTCTTAACATGAATAGCTCACTGATGATGTTCACGCTCCAATAAGAAAGCGATCGTTGCCAGTAATTAACCTAACCAAAGGTTAAGGTCGAATCCATAGGGAATATAAGGCTATGAGAATTCACTATCAATCATTTTGAGTATCTATAACTAAAGTCTATAAATTGGGCAGGGGGGTGTTTGTGATTTAAGAAGAAAAGTAATATAAATACCATACTACTATGCGAGGAAACACTCAATTTTAGGGATAACTTGAGAATCATGTTCCCCGTGGTTCGTTGACTCGATTACCTTAGACTACATAACTACAATTGGAACTTCACATACAGGACAATAACTTAAGTTCTTCCATCCCTCATTGAAGGTGAAGGTCAAATTTCACCATGGCGCTTGGTCGGCAACCATGTTTTGCCAACTAACTATTACCTATTGTCCCAGTCAAACTCCTCTTGGTCAGGTTTGGTTGATTAGATCAGAACACATCAATCAAATCCTATCATCTACTCCCCTTCCTATTCATCACTACCTTGGTCGAGATCCTAATATTAGGCAGGGTTCTGTGCTGGCCACTACCAAGCAACAATCATAATGAAGGAAAATAGACAAAATATGCTAAACCCTAATCTAAAATCAACTACCCATGTTTCTCACAACCCCAAGTTGTGGGTGCTTAGCTACTCATGGCTAAGCAAAACCAACAAATATGCAAATACAAGACACAGTTGAGAATTTCACACAAATCAATGAAGAGTGATGCACCACAAGTTGTATAGATTGAGAAAGAATACAATGTATGATTTGCACTCCCGAAAAGTGGGTTTTCTAAAAGAAAGTTAAAATCTACACTAAAACCCTAAAATATTCTAGAGAGAATATTCAAAGGCAAGATTCAATGTTCAAGTTTGGGAGCTCCTTAAATAAACCCTAACATAAAGGATATATAGTACTTACAAATTTAACCTTTAAGATTATATAGAAAAGATAGCTGGCAGTAGGTATGTCTCATAGGTACGACTCATAGTGTGACCTACGAGTCATAATCGGGGTCTCGTATCAGGCACTTGACATTTTGGACTTGACTGTTACGACCCACTAGTACGAGTCATTTCTTGAGCTATGACTTGTATGCTCTTATCGTATTCTAGGCTTTCAGCTTTTTGTCCAAAAATTTGGCTCTCTGTTTCTTAGTACAATTCCACCTATATGAGTCATATTGAGACCTATGACTCATAGGGTGGCCTCATAAGGCTGACTTCTACTTAATTGATTTCTAATTTTTTCTCTTTGTTTCTGGCTATGAGATCACCCTATGACTCGTAGCTTGGGCTATGACTCATAGGTGAGCTTGTATATTTTGCACATCAGCAACATCTGCTATTTTTCTTCAAAATCATTCTAGCTACCATTTCTACAATAACAACACAAAAACACATAAAATCCATAAAAAGTCGTATTAAGAACTCATAAAATTTCTTTTTAAAGCATCAAATATGCTATATTTTGACAACATATAAACACTCTCAACTTAGAACTGTTGCTTGTCCTCAAGCGCCGACTCAATCTAAGCGGACAATAAGAGACACATAATGGTTATACTAATGGGATATACATCATTTACTCTAATTCAGGTACCCAACTTTCATTTTCAAAACAAGATTGCAAAGCGACTAAGCAAAACAAAAACACAAAGATGTATCTGGCAACCCAACTATGATAAGCTAAGGAGCATCAACCATTGAAGCATCAACCATCGACAATCACTGGTATAGTCATATGCTAATCAAGTAGTACAAATGCCCTCATAGAAAAAAAGTCACTGTTATTCACTTAAAAAGCATTTAGAATTCAGAGATTATGGAAACACCATAGGCTTGCCCCTATACCTAATTTCCAAATTGATGATAAAGTAGATTTGGATCACTTTAGGACTTGACGGCTTGTAACATAGACTTATGGGGCTTTATATATTATTTTGGGCAAGAGTGACTAAAAGCTTTCCTTGAACCATGTTTACCAACACTTTTATCTTCATGACACAATCATTTTCACTAAATCCACCCTTATTTTACTATTTCAAGCTTTCTCCGAGTGTTTTCATTCTCTTTTTCAGCTGTGCCTTATTTTTGAACTCATTTTTACTATTTTCTTCAATTCAAGACACTTTTATTTTCTTTTTTCTCCCTGGTCTCATGATTTTTCATTTCTTTCTTTATTTCCCAACTAACCACCTTATTGTCATTACTTTGCCACAACAAAGGGCACCCTCAACTTAGGCTTTTAGCCTGGGGTGAAGTACACAATATCTATTCCCCAAACTAGGGCCACCATTTGTAGTCACCCTTAACATAGGCTTTCAGCCTCAATTAAGGTTCACATGTTCAAGGATAGACCAAGGCTAATATTTAGGTATTTCATAAAATAAGGCTAAGCTAGATAGGTGTCAAGAATGAATGAGTGCAACAGTGGATCAACCATTTGGAACAAAGGGTTCACTAATACATTTGGTAGGTTATTTAGGCAAGAGTGGGCTCACTAGAAGAACAAAGCCTAGGATCCCTTAAAAATCAATCACATCACTAAACCAATCTTAGAGTAACAAGGCAAGTTCTGAGTCCATACATGATACATGAATTCAGTAAAATAAGCTCACAACACACATGATATTGCACACACAGTCAAGTATAGACTCACAGGTCATGCTTTAAGCCTCAATTTACCTTTAAATTATCAGAACAAACATCACCACATAATCAAAATGCATGATTGCTTCAATGACCAACATTCTCTAAAATTGTGAGGATACCTAAATTTTTCAAACCATTGAAAAAGCATTTAATATA
>JAOTQJ010148689.1:0-32971 GCA_025642045.1 Solanum sejunctum
TTATGAGTTAGGGATCTATAAGTCTATATGAGTATTCATATTTTATCCATTTTGACTGTATTTGTATGAACTCTTAAAATAAATCAACTCATATTTACCCATTAAGAACATATGAGTGATCCATTAAAATAAATATAAGTTAAATGGACTCCATTCACCTTACATGGGTTGAAATTGCCACCCCTAGTTAGGGATATAAATCTTTAAGCCCCTACTCTTGAGTTAGGCCCTATTATGAAAGAATTCTCCAATGTATTGGTAGATAATCAACCCAATATTCCTTCGTGAAGGAAAATCAATTTTGTTATAGATATCTTCCGTGATACTTAGCTTATTTCTATTCCTCCCTACGATATAGTCCTGGCGAAACTTAAGGAGTTAAAGGAACAATTGAAAGATTTGTTGGATAAGGGTTTCATAAAGCCAATCATTTTACTATAGGTTTCTCCTCGCTATTTGTTAAAAATAAGGATGAGTCACTTTATCATATGTTTATAGACTATTACCAATCGAATAAGGTTAGAATAAAGAAAAAGTATCCTATTCCTAGGATTGATGAGTTATTTGACCAACTACAAGGAGCAAGCAACTTCTCCAAAATCAATCCCCAAGTAAATTATACTGATTGAAGGTAAGGGAATGTGATATTCCAAGGATGTCATTTGAAATTAGGTATGGCCATTTCAAATCTTTAGTTATGTCATTCGAGTTAGCTAATGCTCCCAGGGCCTTCAAAGACTTGATGAATCGAATATTCAAACTATAGCTAGAGATATATGTGGTGATGTTAGCAATAAGATATTGGTGTATTCTCGAAGTGAAGAAGAGTAGATGGGTCACTAGAGAATTGTATTGCAAACTTTAAGGGATCGACAATTATTTGCAAAATTGAGCAAGTGTGAATTTTGGTTGAGATAGATAACATTTCTTAGTCATATTATTTCTAATGAGGGTACTATGGTGGATCCTAAGAAAGCAAAAGCAGTGAAGAGCTGACCTAGACTATTTTCATGTTTGGATATTCAGAGTTTTCTAGGTTTGGCCGGACACTATGACATGTTCTTGGAGAAACTTTCATCCATTGCATGGTCCTTGACCAAGTTTACCCAAAAATAGTCACACTTTTACAAAACTCCAACATAGTTCATAGTCAAACTCATAATAAGCAAGACTCATAAGTAAATTAACTTAGAAACATGAGTTTTATGTAAAAGGGAAGCTTGGGCATCATGGGTGAAAAGTCCCAATGGTTGAAACCCACATACCTCGACTTTGGAGAATCTCTTGATGAAGATTTAAAATAGGGACTTGAATGTCGAATGAAATCCTTTATATCCGAAAGAGATTTGGACACTTGAATTTTGAGAGAAATATTAGTCTAAGTGTTTGAGAGAGTATTGGGGAAGGTCTTATATGATATGAAGGTGACATATGGCTAAGTATACGTATTTTTATACAAGGGAAGACTTAGTCCCAAGACCCAAATGCCTTGGACCGAAACAAGAAAATTGACCAAAACAATAGGTTGTCCTCGCCTTTAGCATGACGCATCTGGACACTAGAATTTGCAAACTTTGAAATTTTGAATTTTTCTATAGTTTCTCTAAAATCAGGGTTAGACCAATTCCCTATTTAATTTAACCCCCTAAATAAGAATATGAAGTCAGATTTTTGATATCACGCATGAATTTTGAGATATATGAAAATTATGATTTCAGGCACTTTCGAGGAACATTTTCGGGTACTTTTTGGGGTCATTTCAATATCATCCCCTTGGCAATATTCATCCCCGAATGTCAAAGAAAAGTACAAAAGAAGAGTAATTATGAAGAAACCAGCCCCAACAAGAATACAATATTACACTTAAACACCATTTTCAAAATCTTAACGTAAGTGTCAAAATCATCATGAACTTGTCAACATAAATATGAATGCATGCAAATGACATAGGGGATAAAACATAGGACTCGAAATCATAACAAGGACTTGACGTGCTATCAAAAGCTTGAATAGAATGAAGGAGGTATGGATATTACTTGTCTATGCCAGCTCCAGCTCCCCGAGAGACAGTATCGACTTGATGATTCCACCAAAGGGCTTTGACTATCACTACACCATTATTAATTAAATTTTCCACCCTTCCACCCAATACCTCCACCAGGACCTTCTCCTAAGCCAACTTATCCTCCTCAATACCCATAACCTCAAAGAGTCCTATAACACTTGAATCACCAGCACATCTCCTCAACCTAGGTGCACGAAGAAATGAACGTACCATATCCATATCCATAGGCAATTCCCATTCATATGAAACCTCACCAATCCTCCTCAAAACTATATAAGGATGTGCAAACCATAAAGTCAATTCTCTTTTTCAAACTGTACCACACCCTTCATGGGTGGAACCTCTAAGTGAACCTAATCATCAACACATGGACACATAGCGTACCCTAGTATCTAAACACAGCATCTCCCCCTTGGGAGGAAACCTCCACCTTACCATCTCTCACCAAGACCTCCAACTCTATCAAGACGGGGATGATGGCCTTGCTTACCTAGACCTCTTCAAATGAAGAAGATTCGGAACCATCAAATCCACTATACCACCCTTCTCACTTCACCCAACCTCACCTCCTTTGAAATTCACAATATCACCCTCAAATGATTCACAAGCTCTTCCTCACTTTCGGAAACAAATTAACACATCATTACCAAGGACCACCACAACACAACAAGGTAGGGATTAAAGACCCTATTCATGAGACCTATAGACATAACCAGTGCATAAGTCAAACCAAAAGACACCACCACAAATTTGAAATATCTGAAAGGACATTCACTAACTCATCTACCACCAGAAACAACTCAATAGCTATAACTTAGGTTCAACACCCCCAACTATTACAAGATGATAAATGCAACCCTTAGAGATCAATTGTACCTAAAGACAAGAAATGGACTAACCCCTTCACGACCACCTTACAAGCCCCCACTCAAGGATGGGTTTATTAAGGAATTAGAATCTAACTCAACAGGCCCTACAATCAACGGTGACACAATAAGCAAGTAACTAATTCATCCCAAGTATGACATCAAAACCCACCACGTCAACTCCAAAAATTCACAAGTCAAGACCTAATACGACAATTGCAGAGTTAAGACAACATACTGTAGACTCGTGGATTGAGATGTCCCTTTCCTTTCTTTAATTAGTGCGGGTGCACATCTAGGCCCCATCGTCCACTAATTTAAAGAACCTGTCGGGAATCTTATCCTATGACTCGACACTTGGGAATAAGTGCCTTACAAAAAGTTACTTTTCCTAAAGCATTCCGTGTGGACCAGGATGCTTTACCCAGGAATAAAGAACAATGGGACACCTGTCCTGACATACTTTAACTAAAGCTAGATTCTCACTATGGTAGGTTACACGCGTTCCCTTACTACTATTTGGGAATTATTGAGGCCATTTACATCATTGCTTATGTAAGGGTGGTGTAGTGACATCATCCCTTACGTCACTTTTTCTTCTTCAGGGTTTGTCTGTCTTGCAGATCAGAAACTCGATCCTTTGCTGGATTTCCATGGCTTCCTCTGCTTCTATGGTTGCTATTGGTAACCTGTCCATATAGTAGTTGTCATTCTCGCCGATGTTGAGATCTTCGGCATATTGCTTGAAGATCCCAACAAACTCTGCCCCAATATGAATATGGAACAACACCTATAAACGCTTTAGCAATAATATACTCATCAAGAGGGGGGTAGACACTATAGGTTCACAAAAAAACTCGAGACATACAAGAAGCCCACTAGCAACCCAAAAATGAATAATAAAAGGAATAATGACACCCAAGCATACCTATACATACACATCAAGGTCAAAGGAAACTTCAACGTATCAGTAGCAACATTGGGTGCTTCACCTACCCCTTGCCACCTTGGCCTCTTGAGCAATATAACCACCTTAACCTTGAGAATGGCCTTCCTTGCCCTTGTTTCAAACATAAGGGCAATCAATAAGCTTTTGGCCTACTCTCCCAAACCCATAACATGCACATGAATTCTTTAAGCATTTTCCGTGATAATGCTTTTCACATTTTAGGCATTTTGGAAAACTCATCCCATCATAGCCACATTGGAATCTTGGTTTATCCATTTCATCCATTGCAAGCCTCTTGTTTGGAGCACTACGAAACCCTTGGCCTTGAAACTCGATACCTTATTGGAATCGATCATCACCAAACCAAGCCCTCCTAGACTCTCCATTTTGTTTCTTCCTAAGTTTCTCCCCCTTAAGTTGATTGGCATAAGTCATAAGGCAGGACAAATCCATATTATTTATAATCATAGCGGCACAACACTCCTCATTCACAAATCAGATACACCCATCATAAACTTATTCATTCTAGACCTCAAATTGGCAACCAATTGTGGTGCATACTTGGAACGTTGGTTGAACTTGAGGGGACACTCATGGACCCTTACTTCAAATTTATGAATTCCATCATCTTGGCCTCCTTAAGCTCAAGAAGGAAGAACCAGTTGAGAAATGTCACCTTAAACTCCTCCCAAGGAATAGCATCATGATTTTCCCACTCTATTTCCTATTGCACAAACCAAATTTGAGCCACCCCTTTGAGTTGGTAGGCCGCCAACTCTGCCATTTCCTGAGAAGTCACCCCCATAATAGTCAATAACTTATACACCTCATCAAGAAACTCTTGGGGATCCTCCCCAACTTAAGACCCATATAACTCTGGTGGGTTCATCCTTATAAAATCCTTCATATGAGATACCGGAGTGAGAGCATGAGGGGCTTGGTGCCTTTGGTTTATTTGGTTGGCTATAGCATGGGCCAATAGGGTGATAGCATTTCAGAATTCAATTTGATAACCCCTTCATCATAAGGAGCTTGAGGAGTGGGGTAAACTGGTTGTCATATAGGTGCACGATCCCTCCTTGGCCTTCCTCTTTGTAGTGGCACGATCAACAAATAGAAGAGAAAAGACTATTCGTTAGGTGGAATAAGACTTACATTATAACTAAGGCACAATATAGACCATGAAGTAGTGAAACATTTCCTAAAATGCTTCATAGCCTCTTACTCATAGTCGTGGCGTGCTTCACAATCATGAATAAAAGTCTAATCAATGCGGTGTTTTGTTGTCGAGGACCATTAACAACCTAGTGCTATGATATCAAGTTTTTCACAACCCAAACCAGGGCCTAGATGTGACATGGCGCATGAGGGACCCAAAGAATCCCAAGCAAGCCTGTTAATATATCATTACACATACTTGATCATGGAAGTAATTAAACAATAATAAAAGAGTAAAAATAAGGTCATGAGGACTAAGGAAAAACCTTCACTTCATAAAACATCAAGAGATTCAAAGAGAGTCAAGCTTATAACATCATTGCATATTTGTTCAACAACACCTCTAAACATAGAACTTAGCGGAGGCTAAGACAAGCAACTGGGCTCACCCTCCTAATAATGCCAATAGGCAATCCAAAAATACAAGATATAGTCTAAACATAAATATAAAAGAAAGTAGATATTGTCCCCGGACATAAGGATTCACCAAAAGCTAACATGAATAATCCGTCTAGCCACGTGGAGGAGAATTAATAGGAGCCCCAGTTCCTAAATGGTGATATCATATAGGTATAGAGTATGCGTTAATATGTTTGAATGTACTAAACATGTAGGATTTAACAACACAATAATAGGCAACAAAGTTAAAATGCATAATCATAAGCAAGGTATAGTATATTAGCAATATGGCATGCATGAATAATGCTTGAAGTAAGGCATGCTTGAAAATAATCATACTTTCATAACTAGTTTAACATACTAAGGTGACATGCTTAGATAATCCAAATACCTTGTACTAGAGGGTGAGGAATATAACAAAATTCATAACCCTTCTAGTAGGTAATGGATAGTACATGAGGGTAAGGAGATAGCATAGTTCAGAATCCCTACATATGAATATAAGATAATGAATAGCATATAAGGGTAGAAGGTAGCATAGGTCATAACCCCTATATTTGAGTATGATATAATACAGAATATTGAATCGCATATGAGGGTGAGGTGTACAACATAGTTCATAATCTCTTCATATGAGTACATTGTATAACCTCGAATCATACATGAGGGTAATGAGTACAATACAATTCATAATACCTTCATGTAGATATGAGTAAATAAAAAGTATTAATTCGTACATAAGGGTAAGTTGTACGACATAGTTCATAACCCCTTCATGTAGAAATTGGCCCTGTACTAGAAGATAAGGCATATAACATAGTTTATAACCCATTTTAATAGGATTCACAATTCACAAGAGCATAAACTTTTGCATAAGGACTCAATAACTCATCAATAATTCCCAAGAGCATAACAAACAGAAGAGCCCAACAATTCACTTGCAATTCCATAGAGACTTTACATGATTTAAACGCACACACACACACACACATATATATATATATATATATATATATATATATATTTCATCACCATAAGCTACTTTACTCATAAATCATGCAATAGACCATCAATAATTCAAGAACCCTAAAAATAATATTTTATCAAATAGTTGGTGGGTGTGTAAAGCTAGTGTAAAATCATTCAATTAATGGGTGAAATCATACAAGAAATCTTGATGTAAATCATCCCACAAATACTTGGTAATAACATTATACAATATACATCATAACCCTTTATTAAATCTCAAGATAGATCAAAGATTCATAGCTCAAAACATTCTAAAACAGTTATACTTCTACAAAATCCCAACATTGTTCATAGTCAAACTCATAAGAAGCAAGAATCATAAGTAAATCAACTTAGAAACATGAGTTTTATGTATAAAGGAAGCTTAGGCACCATGGGTGAAAGGACCTAATGGTTTAAACCCACATACCTAGACTTTAGAGAATCTCTTGATGAAGATTTGAAATAGAGACTTGAAGCTTGAGTGAAATTCTTTAGATCCGGAAGAGATTTGGACACTTGAATTTTGAGAGAAATATTAGTCTAAGTGTTTGAGAGAGTATTAGGGAATGTCTTGTATGACATGAAAGTGAAATATGGCTAAGTATAGGTATTTTTATGCATGAGAAGTCTTAGGCCCAAGATCCAAAAGTCTTGGACTGGAACAACAAAAACTGACCAAAAAAATAAGTTGTCCATGCCCCTGGCGCGACGCGCCTGGGGCATGCCTGGAGATTGGAATTTGCGAACTTTGAAATTTCAAATTTTGTTATAGTTTTCTAAAATTGGGGTTAGACCTATTTTCACTCTATTTTCCCCCCTGAACAAGAATAGGAAATCGGATTTTTGATATCACGCATGAGTTTTGGGATACATAAAAATTTTGAATTTTGTTGCGGTTGCTCTAAAATCGGAGTTAGACTCATTACCCACTCAAATTTGCCCTTTGAACAAGAATATAAAGTCAAATATTTGATATCACACATGAATTTTGAGATATATATATATATTATGATTCTAAACACTTTCAAGGCATATTTTTAAGTACTTTTTGGGGTCGTTTAGACTCAAATAAGGTGATATCTTGGTTCACAATAATTTGATTCCTCTCTAGTGGTAGATGTAAAATTAAAACAAGACATGGATCTAGTTTTGATGGAGTTGAAAATATTGGTTACTAAAAAGAAGGTTGAGGTTTTCACCCAAGTTGGAGATAGGGTGCTTCATTTCTAAGGTCACCTATGTGTTCCAACTATTGACGGCCTCAGGAAGATGATATTAAGTGAAGCTCATAACTCTCAATATTTCATTCATCCAGGCTCCACTAGAATATATAGAAATTTGGGAGAGTGTATTAGTAGAATTGTATGAAGAAAGATATTTCAAGGTTTATGGAGAAATGTCCAAACTGCAAAACAGTGAAAGTTGAACACCAAATGCTGGGAGGTTTACCCTACGATATTGAGATTCCTACTTCAAAGTGGAAAAATGATAACATGGACTTTATAGCTAGTTTACCTCATACCTATATTCAACATGATTATATTTGCGTAATTGTAGAGTGAATGATTAAATCAGCCTCGTTCAAGACTTCTTATGGATTCGAAGATTAAGCAAAGATGTGCATTTAGTAACATGTGAAGATTAATGGCGTGTCTTTGTCTATTATTCCGCATTTTCGTACTTAATGGCTTCATATTCTTGGAGGTTATTTTAAAAAAGTCTTGATATTAAAGTTAAGTTAAGCACTATTTTTTACCCTCAAACTAATGGATACGCAAAAACAATGATTCAAACCTTGGAAGATATGTTGAGAATGTACATACTTGATTTAATGAAAAATTAGGATGATTATCTACCATTGATTGAGTTTTCATACAATAGTAGTTATCATGTGAGCATAAAATGACTCCTTTTGAAGCTTTATATGATAGGAGACATAGCTCCCTAGTGGGATAGTTCGAGGTAGGTGAATTAGCATTGACAAGACTCGAGTTGGTGTTCGATGTTATGGAGAAGGTGAGATTTATAAGGAAAATACTAAAGGCTACCAAAGTCATCAAAAGTCCTATTTAGATGTAATAAGGAGGGAATTTAAATTCAATGTTGATGATTGTGTCAACTTGAAGATTTCAGCCATGAAGTTGTGCTTCGGAAAGTAGGGCAAACTTACTCCCAGGTATATGATCCCATATAGGATCCTAAGGTGCATTGGTAAAGCGACCTATGAACTAAATTGGCTACTGGAGATGGCATCAGTTTACTTAGTATTATATGTGTCATTTTTTAGGAAATGTGTGGGTGATTCAAATTCCATTATCCCATTGGAGATTGTGTCTGTCGAAGAAAATTTGACATATGAAGAGGTTCCAGTCAAAATTCTAGATCGGTAAGCTAAGAGGTTGAGAAACAGACAACTTGCATCCGTCAAGGTATTATGGAGGAATCAAGAAATTGAAGGTGCTACATGGGAAGCAGAAGTGGACATGATAAAGCACTCTCCTTACATCTTTCCTTCCATTTCATCCTAAGGTACTTATTTATTCATGCTCAAATCTTCCAAATTCCTACGTTTTAGCTTTTTCATATCATTTTCATATATAATGTCAATAACATTTACTTTGAATGATGTTTTAAGAAAATTTGAAAATTTCATGAATTTGATCTTTAAGTTTCAGCATTGCATTAATAGAAGGTTGTTAAGTATCCATACTCTATTCAAACTCGCTTATACCCCATTCGAGGATGAATATTTTCAAGGGGAGATATTTTAATACCTCATAAGTTAAGAAATCATAATAATGAGGAAAATTCAGGTTTGGCACTAGTGCACGTACCATGAGCCCAATCTACAGCTTGTACAGTGTTATATGGGTCGTAGATGGGGTCTCATGAGTAACCACCTGACTTAGAAAAACAATTTTGAAAAATTGAGTGATTTACAGGTGGCCTTTACAAATCATGGTATGTCTATATATTATAGACCAGGCTTGTAAATAGACACCTAAAATTGGAAATTTTGATTAAGGAACTACAATGGCTTTTTTCCAACCATGGAAAGTTCTATGGGTCATATGTCATGATTCGTAGGTTGAGGTACCAATTCCAATAGATAAGATATTGGTTCACAAGTAGTAATAGGGACATTCCACAAACCAAACATGAAATTATGGGTTGTATATAGTCAAGGCTCATGAGATGGACAGGAAAAACCTATAAAATTTGCTAAGTTTTGGGTAATATTATGAGAGATTATTATTGCTAGTAAAGGAATCACAACCCACAGGGACTAGTTTGCAAGTCAGTTTTAGAAACCTAAATTTTTTTCCTGATTATCATGTGACATTTACCATAAACCATATATGGGTCTACGACCCGTAGACCTCTGTTCATAGTTCCCTCTAGTAGATTTATATTAAGGATATTCTTGGTAATTTCTACCCATTTAACCCCAAAACTACGTCATTTTGATCCTATAACCACTCATAACCACCCCAACCCTCACTAATTCACTTCATTCTCACCCAAATCCCTCTAACTCTAAAAATTTTGTAAGCCTTCTTTTTTAAATTCCCCAAAAATCAAGGAAGGTCAAGCTACAGTTTCTCATAAATTACTTTATTAAAATCAAGGTTTCAAGTTAAATTTTCACTCAAGCTACGTGGATATTCATTTGTGGATGCCTTTTCCCTATGAAGCTCAAATAATTCCTCTCTTTTTTTAACCAAATTATAAATATGTATTTTATGAGTTTTGACGATCTCAATTTTAATTGCATGAATTATGTTTTATGTTACGATTATTTACTTGATTATGCATGAATTACAAGATTTACAAGTGAATTCAATTACATGCCATCTAGGGTCCATCTAGGGTCCATGAATTTACTTATGAGTTCTTTCAATTTTAATTCAATTGATATTATTTTGCATGATTATGCATGAATTTACCTCAATTACATGATTTTAAGTCAACTAATAGTAAACCCATACTCTTATCCTAATTTGCATCATAAGTTATAAATATAAAATTATAAGTCTTCAAGAAAGTTTAGGAAAAGACTGGTCTAAGACCCTAATGACACTATTAATTAAGGTAGGATTCGTAACACATTACATGAATCACATAAAATGAGCTATGCTATAAACGAGTTTCTATGATTTGGATTGGTAGTTCATCAAATAGGCTTTCCTACATGATAAGCTTTTGAAAATCAAGAATTGTGATTTATGATAACATTATGTATTCATGATAAGCATGACTTTTATGACATGTATTTCGTGAGATCTTGACTTAGAATCGAGAGGACTTTAAGGTGGGGACTCGACCTAAGGGATCCTTAGTAGCAATCTATTATACCATAACTACATTTTCACGATAGATTTATTTCCCAATATGGCCTAGATAGTGGATGAACATATAACACATGTTCATGATTACTGGCCTAGCAGGTAAAATCTATCTTGGCAAGTAATATTTTTCTTTTCTTTTTTTTTGTTTTGTAGGAAAAGATATTGAGATTCCATATAATAGCTTGCATTGTCTTATTTTCAATTATCATTATATCTCGCATATGTATGGTTTCTTTTATGATTTGTTGCTTGATCATTCATAGCCCTTTCTTTTACATGAATCTACTATGATTTACTTATTGCATTGACCAATCTCATGTTTAATCATTCTGTAAAATACATCACTTATCGTGCTATTTAAATTGGTCATTTGCACAATAAGAGTCACTATTCATTGTGTTGCTAATATACTTAGTACATTCAAACGTAAAACACATACTTTAGCCTTTATTATCTTATAATCTAAGGGAAGAAGTTCACCTTACAACTCACTCTATTCATGGTTAGCTCGGAGTTTCTTTGAAGGTTGATTGACTGGTGGGTCCTCATGATCCAAGGATAAACCTTTCATGGCTTCTTGATATTCTAGTTTTATCCATTATTGAGACTACTTATTTAATTTGACAATGGATGAACTAGGAACTTGTCTTAAGCCCAAATCAATATTATCCAGTTGAGGCACATTGGATTTTGCATGGAGTCTATATTGTCTTTCATTTGGTAATGGTTTCTTTCTTACTAATGAGATGTTAGATTCAAACTTATTTTTTTCATTTTTAAAATATTGATTGGTGATTTCACCTTATATATGCTTATGATATGATAAGAGGTTTGATTGGGGTTCTTTTTTAGAATTTTAATCACCATGTCACGCTGCGAGCATAGCTTAGGCCATGCCACATGGGTTCTGGTCTAAGTTAATCGGCAGATGTGTATCATAGTACAAACATGCATCATGACTAGTTGACATTATTGATATTGCCAAGCTACACCTCCTTTTTTGTCATGATCCAAGCCTAGGGACTAGATGTGATACGATGAATGAGAAATCTAAAGACATCTAAACCAAGCCTCTTAGAATATCTTGTTCACATCCTTGGTTGCACAAATAAAAACAAACATCAACAAAAGTCAAGTGTAAAAAGGGAAGAGGGACTAAGGGAAATCTTTCATAAAAATAGAAGCATAAGAAGAGTCAAGCTCAAAAGCATGTACAAACTTAGTATCCAATAATACCTCTATTTTTGAATGGAGCGAGGGCCAAGACACTTTCGGGCCAACCCTTATAAGAATAAGTATCAATATAGCCTGAGTAATATAGCTATTGTCCTTGGAATTGAAGACTCACCAAAGCTTTCTTCAAAGTACCGAACAGGAGGAGGATGATTAAAAAGAGCTCTGGTTTCGACATGGTAATATCGTATAGGCAAAGAGTAAGCATTAGTACTTTTGAATGTACTAAGTATGCAGGATGCAATGCAAAAAAGATATAAGCCGTCATATTCAAACTACATATATTTAGTCAATGGATATAATCTCAATATGATATGTATGATCAATGCTTATAATAAAATATGCATGTGAAACATTTAATTTCCATAATATACAATACATATGTGGGAAGACACCGCAACAGATATAGACCAAACAGCTACAACTTGGAATCCAAGGCATGACACCCACTTAGTATAGGTGATCGGGCATGACACCCCTCAACGAAATGTGGTCTACTTGCCAAGGAAAACCAAATATAATAAGGTACACTAGATGAATCCACTAGCATAGCTAGGGTAATAAATATTCCTATGGTGGCACATAGTTTAGAGACTAAAGACCTTATATAACAACACCTTGTGTCGAGGCCCCATCTTATGCCTCAATCAGTGCTAAGTAAAATCCCACAAAATAGTTGAAATAACATGACTTGAGTAGACTCGACACTAATTCACCAAGAAAACCTAACCAAGCTTAGGGTCGAACCCACAGGGAATATGTAGACTAGAGACTAATTCACCAATAAGCAATTCAAGTAGTTAACCAGTTCAATTCCTCAAGCGGTGGGGGCTTTGCAATAATCAACAAGCAAGCAAATTAAAGTAACTATCATGAGAGATAATCAATAATAGAGAGCAACTAGGCTATTTTGTTCCCCATGATTCCCCAACATAGTATCACTGAAAAACCCAAGTCCTGTCTAGTGTATAGCATGCATGACGATAATTTAAGTTTACTAAGCCCTTTGGTCAAAGGTGAAAGATAATTTTTACTATGCGACTTAGTCCATTTCCATAGTGTGCAATACTAACCGTTGCCTATAAGTCCAAGTACAACCTCCCCTTGGCCGAGTTCGGTTGATTATATGAGAACATATCAATTGAATACTGTTAGTCAATTTTTTTTTTATTTATTACTACCTTGGTCCAGTCAGTAACACTAGGCGAGTTCTATTATTGGCCACCATTAGAAAACATGCAAAACAAAGAGAATTAATTAATATATGCATATACCCATTCCAAGAATTATAAATTATCTGGGTTTATTGGTTAGTTCTTCATGGTTTCCACAATACTAGTTGTGGATTTAGCAACTCATGCTATAGGTAGATCAAGAACTTATAAATTGAGAAAACATAATTAACCACCTACCAAATTGAATTGATAATCAAGCAAATGAAAGACTGATTGATAATCACAAGATTGAAGATCAAATTAATTCACAAGTGTATTCTCACAATCTTCTCTCTCAAGTATTGAGTTCTCCAAGTACAACCCTAAAAATACTGAATAATGGCATCCTCTCTTGTACAATTTCTACAAAATAACCTAAAAGTACTATTTATAGTAATTACAATTAAGTCTAAAGTAAAATGGAAAATGTGGTCAGTGACTTCTACAAAAGGTCGCTACGACTCGTAGTGTCCTCTATGACTCGTAGTCAAGGTCTCGTAGTCAACTCGTGGGATTCTGGACTTCTCTTCTATAACATAACATCATGACTCATACACTGATCTATGATCTTAATGCATATTTGTAGGCTTCAACTTCATCAAATTGCCCCTCACTGAAAAATCTTCATGAAACCCATTAATATGACTCATAGATGACTCATATACATGTCTCGTTGAGCTTATGTACAAAATTATTCTTTCTTAAATTTATCACAAAACTTCCTCAACAACTCGTAGAATGCTCTATGATTTGTAGAGGGTCTCATAAATCATCAAAAACCAGAAATCTTCTGCAATTTTACCCCAAATCATGGCCAACCTGTATTTCTAAAAATCTAAACACAAAAACACATAAAACCAATAAATATGCATTGTGTCACAACCCAAGCCTAGGTCCTAGATGTGACATGGCACCCGAATAGACAAAAACAAGCTTCTTAGAATATCAATCATATATCCTTAGTCATAGAAGCAAAGTAAACAACAACAAAAGATAATGAAAAGGGAAAATAGGACTAAGGAAAGTCTTTGAAAATCATAAAACATAAAGAGTCAAGCTTATAGCATAAATATATCATAACATTCCAACAACACCTCTAAACATAGAATGGAGCTAGGGCTATAACACTCTCTGGACTCACCCTCATAACGTCATACGTTCATTATTAAGAAGTATTAGAAATAGCAAGAGAAAGTATATACTGTACCCAAACTTGAGGACTCACCAAGCTTTCTTCGAACAATCCACTAGCCATGTGGAGGACGATCAAGAGGAGCTCCGGTCCCTACATGGTGATATCATATAGGCATAAAGTATGCGCTAGTCATTTGAATGTACTACGTATGTAGGATGCAATACAACAAGACATGAGCCAATATAGTTAAAATATATAGTAATAGGCAATAGGTAAGAAGAATCTCAATATGGCATGCATGATTGTTGCTTGAAGTAAAACTTGTTTATAAATCATTGAACTTATAAAGATTATGATACATATGTGGGAAGAGACCTCAATCGACAAAAAATAAGATCGAACGAGCTACAATTTGGAATCATAATGGTTACCCCTCATCAGTAAAGAGGTGGTCTACCTGCCAAGCTTTACCTTACGGGAGCCTGTCCTATTTCGAAGAAGTAACCCCCCTTATGGTTCCATTTCGGGGTGGATTTCATTAAGACCTGAACTAAATGGATATATTAGTAAAGTAAGGGTAAAGTATACTCCTATGTTGGCACATAATTTGAGGAAAGAGAGCAAATCCCCCATCCATTGGTGCTAAGACTAATCCCACAGAATAATCAAAATAATCACACGTTAGAAATTTTTAAGAAACATAGAAACATGACATAAGTAGATTTAAAACATCTTTGACCCCTAATGGTAAGCCTAACTTTAAAACATAAGAATAGATCATCATCAAACATTACCCTTGCAATAACATCAAAGGCTCACAAGAGGTAAAATCTTTGAAAAAGGGCTTAATCCAGCATTTACAACATCATAGATATTTTGATGAGTTCAAATCATCATAAAGTCACTTGACTTATAAATCATGCAATAGATCATCAACAACTCTAAGAATCATTTCAAAGATATTTTATCAAACACTTGGTGGGTATGCAATGCTATTTCAAGATCATGTCATTCAAGAGTGAAATAATATAGGAAAACTCAATCTAAATCAACCCACCAATACATAGTAAAACCCTCATGTAAAATAACTTAAAATCCTTCATCAAATCTTATAATAAATCATAATTTCATAACTCAAAACATGCATAGTCTTAATAGACAAAACCAACTCATAGTATGAGTTTGAGATAGATACACATGTATATTTAATCAACTTTTCATAAAACTCCAACATATTTCATGCTTATAATCCATAATAAAAGATAGTCATATATAATACAACATGAAAACATGCAATTTCCATAAGATAGGAAGATTAGGCTCCATGGGTGATAGGACCAAATAGATAAAACCCACATACCTCAAACTTGAGTTTTCTTGATATACACTCGAAGGAGACTTGAAGCTTTAATGGAATTTTTGATACACAAAATTATGCTGGAGACACTTGAATTTGGATGAAATATGTAGTCAAGTGTTGGAGAGGGTTTTGAGAGGGTCTTCAGTGATATAGAGTTGAAAAATAGCTAAGTATAGGTGCTTTCACGCATAAGTGGGCATGGACCCATGACCCTAATGCCTTAGCCAGAAACAGAAAAATAAGAAAGTCATAATACCGCTCTATGACAAGTCTGCCTTGTGAGCCATCGCGGATAGCTTTTGTCTCTAAAAATTTTGCAGAAATCAATTTTTACTTTGGGTATTCTAAATCGGTGTTCACGTGTGAACCATTCAATGAGGTCAGCCTACCTGTTCTCCACTTAATTTTGTCCCCAGATCAAGAATATGAAGTCAGATTTTTGATATCACGCACAGATTTTGAGATATATGAAAATTACAATTATGGGCATTTTGTAAGTACATTTTTGGGGCGTTTCAGTATCTCCCCCTTGGGAACATTTGCCCCCTGAATGTCAAAGAAACATACATAAAAGAAGTAATAAGAAGATTTTAGCTCGACATGAATGCAATCACACATTTAAACATCATTTTTCAAAATCTCAATCATGAATGTCAAAATCACCATAAACTTGTCAAAAACTGCACGATTATATAGCCAAAGGGAATAGGTCGCACCTAAAATCATCCCAAGCGCTGTTAATGGGGCTACTAAGCTATTTCTTTAGAAAGCTCCTACTAAGATAAGAAACTCATCTGCTCTTGCAAATTAGAGAAGGTTGCTTTCCTTCAACTCTGCTGCATTGCCTTCTCATAAAGGTTCCTCCACTAGCCTATTAAGAGGGCCTCTCTTTTCTATTCAATTAGAAAGACCAGTACATAACATAAACGTGAATACATGCAAAATGACACAAGGGCGAAAACTTAAGACTTGAAATCATATAGGGGACTTAAATTCGTATTTTAGGCTTGAGTAGAGTGAAAGAGATATGTATATCATTTTCTCATGTCCGTCTCGGCTTCCTATGTGGCACTTTCAACTTATTGGTTCCTCCAAAGGACCATGACAGAAGCTACATCCTAGTTTCTCAACCTTTTCACTTGTCTATCCAAAATCTCCACAAAGATCTCAGTATAAGTTAAAGTATCTCCTACAACACCTATAACATCCAAAGTCATTATAGCATTAGGGTCACCCACACACTTTCTCAATATGGACACATGGAAAACCAGATGAACCATGACCATCTCCATAGGCAAATCCATCACATATGCAACCTTACCAATACACCTCAAAACTCTATAAGGACCCACAAACCTTGGGCTTAACTTCTCCTTCTTGCCAAATCTAACCACACCCTTCATAGGTGAGACTTCCAAATAGACCCAATCCCCAACCTTAAACTCAAGATCACTTCTTCTAACATCGAAATAGGATTATTGTCTACTTTGCGCTATTATTAATCTCTCCCTAATCAACCTCACCTTCTCCAATGCTTCCATTACAAATTCTAGACCTAGCAAAGCCAGTTTAACCACTTCAAACCACCTAACTCAGGATCTACAGTTCCTACCATAAAGAGGCTTAAGAGGAGTCATACCAATGCTTGAGTGGTAGTTATTAATGTAAGCAAATTCAATGAGTGGAAGGTGTTCATCCCAGCTACCATTAAACTACAAAACATATGATCTAAGAATATCCTCAAAGTAGGTTGGCCATCCGTTTGAGAGTGAAAAAGGACCTCTGAAAGTGAGAAGTAAATTAAGCACCAATATCGGAAATGATAGACAAGGGCACCCCATGCAATCTAACTAACTCATGAATGTACAATTTGGCATAATCTCGGGAACCATAAGTAGTTTTGACCGGTAAGAAGTGAGTCGACTTTGTCATTCTATCCACAATAGCCCAAATAGGGTCAAAATATTTCCTAGTCTTAGGTAACCCAACCACAAACTCAATGTTGATTTCCTCCTACTTCCAAGTAAGCATATCTATGTCTTGGTATAGGCCACTCGGCCTTTGATGTTAGTCTTTCACTTGTTGGAAATTGAGACATTCCCAGCAATACACTTCCCTAAAGTCTCTATACATAGAATAGAAAAGGATGAATTATGGGCTTCCTTCAAGATCAATTCTTTCAAATCATCTACATTTGTTCACACATAATATACCTTTGTACCTAAGGGCACCATCTGCCCCTTGGGAGAAAACCTCCACCTTAACATCTCTCACCAAGGCCTTAACTCTAGCAAGGCAAGGTCAAAATCTTATTTTACCTTCACTTCCTCAATCAAAGAAGACTTAGAACCATCAACAGCCACTACACCACCATTATCAACTTCATCCAACCTAACTCCCAATTAGCCAACCAATGACCTCTCTGGCCACCTCTTTACACCCATTATCAACATGAGCTAGATTATACATAGACACTCTACTTAGAGAATCGGCTACAACATTAACTTTGTCGGGTGATAATGCACACTCATATCATAATATTTAAAGAGTTCTAACCACCTTCTTTGTCTCAAGTTAAGATCTGTTTGGGTGAACACATATTGGAGACTTTTGTGGTTAGTAAACATAACAACATGAACCCCACACAAGTAGTGATGCCAAATTTTCAAAGCAAATACCATGGCCGCCAATTCAAGATACTGGGTGG
Organism: Solanum sejunctum; assembly: GCA_025642045.1. NCBI lineage: Eukaryota > Viridiplantae > Streptophyta > Magnoliopsida > Solanales > Solanaceae > Solanum > Solanum sejunctum. The sequence continues at coordinate 18,507 of JAOTQJ010148689.1, forward strand.
GATGGTTATTCTCATGCACCTTAAGTTTTCTAGAGGAATATGCTATCACCTTACCACTTTGCATCAAAACACACCCCAAACCAATTCTTGAGGAATCACAATATACAACAAACCCTTCCAACCATTCAGGTAGAGCAAAGATAGGAGCAAAGACAAGTTTGTCTTTCAAAGTTTGGAAACTCTTTCCACACTCATCGCTCCACACAAATTTTGCCTTCTTTTGTGTCAACTTAGTCATGGAAGAAGCAATAGAAGAGAAACCAATTACAAACCTCCAATAATATCCCGCCAAACCTAAGAAACTTCTAAATGTCAAAATAGAGTCAAAGGTATAGGCCAAGTTTCTAATTAGCTCCATCTTCTTAGGATCCACCTTAATACAATCACCCGGCACCACATGCCCTAGAAAAGCAACCTCTTTCAACCAAAACTCACATTTCTCATATTTTGGATATAACCTCTCCTCTCTCAAGATTTGCAACACCACTCTTAAGTGATCCACATGATCCTCCTCACTATGGGAGTAAATCAAGATATCATCAATAAAAACCACCACAAACAAGTCAATGTAGGGTTTAAAGACCCTATTCATAAGATGCATAAATGTAGCCAGTGCATTAGCCAACCCAAAGGACAAAACCACAAACTCAAAGTGCCCACATCTAGTTCAAAAATTCATCTTGGGAATGTCACACGTCCTTATTTTCACTCTGTGATATATGGATCGAAGATTAATCTTGGAAAAGTGACCAGCCCCTTGAAGTTGATAAAAAAGGTCATCAATCCTTGGTTGAGGGTACTTGTTCTTTATGGTGACTCTATTAAGTTGCCAATTCTCAAAGCACATTCTAAGCGAACTATTCTTTTTCTTGACAAACAACACTGGTGCACCCAAAGGTGAGTTACTAGGCCTTATAAAACCTTTTTCCAACAAAATCCCTCAATTGCTGCTTCAACTCCTTCAACTCCCCCAGGGCCATACAGTAAGGGGGAATAGAAATAGGTTGAGTATTAGGAAGGATTTCTATACCAAAATCTATTTTTATTTCAGGAGGAACAACAAGAAGCTCATCGAGAAAGACATCAAGAAACTCGTTAACCAACGGAATTGACTCAATAGGAAGGACCTTAGACTTCACATCCCTAACCCTCACAAGATGATAGAGACAACCTTTAGAAATAAACTTTTGGGCTTTAATACAAGAAATGAATCAACCCTTAACCAACACATCATGACTTTCCCACTCAAGGATGGGTTCATTGGGGAATTAAAATTTAACCCTATAGGTTCTATAATCAATAGAAGCATAATATGCATGCAACCAATCCATCACAAGAACGATATCAAAATCTACTATATTTAATTCAACAAAATCACAAGGCAAGATTTTTTGCAAAATGAACACGAGACAATTTCTATATACTCTTTTAGCAACAATGGACTCACCTATGGAGGTAGATACTTTATGAAGTTCACACAATAATTCGGGACTAACATGAAGCTTTTTGACAACAAAAGGTTAATAAAAGAAAGAGTGGCACTCGAGTCTACCAGTGCATATACATTAAAATCAAAAACCTTTAACATACTGATAACAACATTGGGAACATCATCAACTCCTTGTCTCCCTTGAAGAGCATAGAATCTATTTTTCCTTGGAGCACCTCCTTGATGATATCCCCTTCCTCTTTGGCCCACATTTGCACCTTAGTCTTGTGGACAACCATCTCTACCTTTGTGTTGTGCATGCAAACAATCACTAACTTTGTGACCCATCTCACCACAACCAAATCAAGCATTTGTATTTCTCAAAAAAGGACCACTATGATTCTTTTCATACTTTGGACACCTAGGATTTAACATTCCTCTATTACAACCAAGGAACCTTTAAATAGGCGTCCTATCGTTGGCAAACCTCTTGTTAGAAGAATTGGATGACCCTTGTCCATGGAACTTATGGCCTTAAGGAAACCAACCACCCTTAGAGCCTTGGAACCCACCTTCAAGTCAAGCCCTCTTGGAGTCACCAACTATTCTCTTTCTAAGCTTCTCTCCCTTTAGTTGTTCGATACATGTCATGAGGTAGGACAAATCCATGTCGCCTATTAGTATAGCAGTACGATACTCCTCATTCACTAAGTTGGATACACTCAACACAAATTTGTTCATCCTTTACCTTGGCTCGGCAACCAATTGTGGAGCATACTTGGAGAGTTGGTTGAACTTGAGGGCATGCTCCCTTACACTCATAGACCTTTGCTTTAGATTCATAATTTACATCATCTTCGCCTATTTTAGCACAATAAGAAAGAATTGGTTAAGAAATGCCACTTTGAATTGCTCCTAAGGGATAGCATCACCATTTTCCTTCCCCATTTTCCATTGAGTGAACCACATTTGAGCCACCCCTCTTAGCTGGTAGGCCACCAACTCCATTTTTTCCTCTGAATTAACCCATATAATATATAACACCTTATATACCTCATCAATGAATTTTTGGGGATCCTCATCTACCTTGGAACCATAGAACTCCAGTGGATCCATCCTAGTAAAATCCTTCACCCTTAATGTTGGAGTACGAACATAAGGGGCTTGGGCTCCTTTGTCGATTTGGTTAGTCATAATATAAGCCAACATTGTAGTAGCATCTTGGAATTCTACTTGGCCTACCCCTCTTTCTTGAGGAGCTTGAGGAGTGGGAGGAGCTGGTTGCTCCTCAAGTGTACGGGCTCTTCTTCCCCTTGGAATTGGCATTATCTATAATAGCAAAGAACATTTATTAGGGGAAAAGCCTTACCTTAACTTCTATAACATGAGATAGATCATAAGGGAAATATTTCCTAAAATGTATCATAGCCTCTTACTCATAGTTGTAGTGCACTTCATAATCATGAATAGGATTCTAATCAATGAAATATGTTGTATTTTGAGGACCATTAACAACCTAGTGCTCTGATACGTAGTTTATCACGACCCAATCAGAGGGTCTAGATGTGACATGGCGAATGGGAACCCAAAAGGACCCAAACAAGCCTCTTAGCATATCAATCACACATCCTTGGTCATGGAAGAAAAGTAAACAATAAAAAAAGATAATAAAAAGGAAAAACGAGACTAAGGAAAGTCTTTGATAATCATAAAACATAAAAAGTCAAGTTTATAACATAAATACATCATACTATATTAACAATACCTCTAAAAATAGAATGGAGAAGGGGCCAAGACACTCTCCAGGATCACCTTGATAATGTCATTTGTTCAACATCAAGAAGTCTTAGTAATAGCAAGAGAAAGTAGATAGTGTCCCCAAACTTCAGGACTCACCAAGCTTTCTTCGAACAATCCACTAGTCACATGGAGAAAGATTAAGAGGAGCTCCAATCCATACATAATGATATCATGTAGGCATAAAGTATACGTTAGTATGTTTAAATGTACTAAGTATGTAGGATGCAATGCAACAAGACATAAACCAATATAGTCAAAATGCATAGAAATAGGCAATAGGAAAGCACAATCTCAATATGGCATGCATGATTGATGCTTGAAGTAAAACATGTGTATAAATCATTCAACTTACATAGATTATGATACATATATGGGAAGAGTACTCATCGAACAAAAAATAAGGCCAAGCGAGCTATAACTTAGAATCCAAATGGTTACCACTCATCGGTAAATAGGTGGTCTACTTGTCAAGGTGAAATAATAAAAACCTCATATAAAATAATAAAATTCAAGAGTGAAATAATATGAGAAAACTCAATGTAAATCAACCCACCAACACATAGTAAAACCCTCATGTAAAATACCTTAAAATCCATCATCAAATCTTATAATAGATCAAGTTTCATAGCTCAAAACATACATAGTCTCAATAGACAAAACCAACTCATAGTATGAGTTTGAGATAGATAAACATGCATATTGAATCAACATTTTATAAAACCCCAACATATTTCATACTTATAATCCATAAAAGTTACTCATTGATAATATAACTTGAAAACATGTAATTTTCATAAGATAGGAAGATTGGGCTTCATGAGTGAAAAGACCCAATGGATGAAACCCACATACCTCAAACTTGGTTTTTTTTAAAGTAGACATAAATTAGACTTGAAGCTTGACTGGGTTCTTGAGATTCGGAATTATACTTGAGACACTTGAATTTGGATGAAATATTTGGTTAAGTGTTAGAGAGGGTTTTGAGAGGGTCTTGAGTGATATAGAGTTGGCAAATGGCTCAGTATAGGTGTTTTCATGCATAAGTGGGTATGGGGACATGACCCTAATTCCTTATACCATCATATAAAAAATAAGGAAGTCACAACACTGCTTTACAATAGGTTCGCATCGTGGAACCATCGCGGATAGCTTGTGTCTCCAAAAATTTTACAAAAATCAATTTTGCTATGAGTCTTCTAAAATCGGGGTTATACCCATTTTCTATTAAGTTTTATTCCCTAATCAATAATATGAAATTGGATTTTTTATATCATACACAGATTTTGAGATATAAAGAAATTACAATTACGGTTATTTTCGAAGCATATCTTGGGGGGCTTTTTGGGGCTTTTCACATTGAAAACATACAAAATCCTAATTCTTAAGAATGAAATGTGTTGTATTTTTGCAGCACATCAACACCCTCAACTTAAAATTATTGCTTGTCATCAAACGATGACTCAATCTATATAGACAATAAAGTAACACACATAATTCAACTTAATGGCATATATCATATACTTCTCAAACTCAAATACCCACTCCAACATTTCAAAACAGGATCAGATAGCTATTTAACAAACTAATGCAGACTTGTGTATGTGAAAACTCAACTATGATTAGCAAGGGGTTATCAACAGTCCACAATCATTGAACAAGTCAAATGCTAATAATGTAATGCAAAATTCCCTCATAGAAAGAAGTCTCGTATTTCACACTCAATGATGATTTCATGTTTTAACCGTGATACTATGCAAAAACACTCATTCTCACAAAAGACATTCATTCATAATGACTAATACCATAGGTTTACCGCTATATTCATGACTCAGACCTTCAACTAACTGGACTAGGATCACTTTAGGACTTTCTAGGCCTTTAACGGAGGCTCAAGGGGATTTGATATGATATTTTAGGAAAATAGTGACTAATAACCCTCCTTGAATCTACATTTTTCTACACTTTTGCCCCACCAACTCTACCATTTTCACCTTATTCTCCCTTTTCTTTATAAAAGCTTTTCTAGGTGCTTTCTTCTCATTTTTCAGCATTTTGGTTATTATACTTCTTTTTACATTTTTAGCTCAATCTAAGGCATCTTCTATTTTTATTAAACCCAATACATGATTTGATTTCCTTTTTTCCTCCTTCCTAACTCACCCCCTTATTTTTGTGCTTTTATCCTCTCACCAGCCACCCTCAACTTGGGCTTTTAGCCTATGGTAAAGTACACAATATCTATCCTCTGAACCAAGGCCACTTTTGGGTAGCCACCCTCAATTTAATCTTTTTGCCTCAGTTAAGGTTCACAATGCTAAAGCAAAGACCAGGGCTAATTTCAGGATTTTTCACAAGATATGTCTAGGTTAATTAGGTGTTTAGAAAGAATTGGTACATATAAGGCTCAAATATTTACAACAAGAGAAAAATCATCATTTGGTTGGTTATTTTAGGCTAAAGTGGACTAATTAAAGACCAAAGGCCTAATATCCTTTGCTAATCCCTTTAATCTACAATCTAACTTAGAGTAATAGGGCAAGTTCTAAATTAGCACAGCATACAAGAATCTAGTAAAATAAGCTCACGCTCACATGGCATTGCATACAATATCAATAAAAGACTCAGATTTTACGCTTCTATTCTCAATTTAACCTTACTAATCAGAACGGATATTGTCAAACACCTAAACATGCATGGTTACTATCTAGCTACTAATCAAATTTTTGGTGGATGCTATTCTTTTTTTTTAAACAAAACATCAAGCATGTTATATGCCATAAGTATTAGTACTATATGCTACACATATTATCTAAACATCCTAAACGTGCCAGTTCAATAGAAAGTAAATATCCACCAGGAAAACAAACACAAGAAAGAAAAACTTGGGATTAAAAATTGGGGTAGTTATGGACCATAAGCTACTCAGACTTCACTGTGGCCCATAACTACACACACACCCATCGAAAAAGAAGTGTATTGTCCCCAATGTGTAAAATCAAACAAAAATAGAATGTAAAGGGTCAAAAACATACCTGGGCGCCAAACCGCAGGTCTCTTGCTAAGTTTGTCCATCGCCCTCCTACGAGGTAGTCTTCTAAGCAATAGTACTTTGTCCAGAGGGGCCAATAGCTCTCAACCTATCATGCTCACAAGCTACCTGCATCTCCTCCTCATACCTCGATCTCCTCATAACAATTTTGAACTCCTCATTCTCTAAGAGCTTTGCATGTACATTTCTCTCCTCTAGCTGCTCATCCATTCAAGGTCTCTTCCCGAAGGAAGTCATCTCCAAAAGTGTGATTGGTGCCGCTAATAATGCAATTATATCAGCCTAGATCCGTTGGATCTCCGACTACAAGGTTGAAAAATTTGAAGGCTGGGCCTCGGCCAATCTTTTTTTATACTCACTCCACAAAGGCATTAATGCGGGCATCTATAGTTTACGATCCTGAATAGTAGAGACCGTGAATGTCTGACTTCGACCCTCCAAATCTATAATAGCCTACCAGACCCACGGCATAATCTATTGAATAAGTTGAGTCAACTAGGACTCAACATGTGCTAATCTCTGCGCCATGGCCTGAAAAGAAGTGATGGATACGTAAACCATACCCACTGTAGGAGTCCATGAAGTAGTGGCCTCTGGTGCGATAGTAGCAATAGTGGGCCCCCTTTCCTCATTTGCACTATGCTAAGGAGGCCTCTCCTCTGTAGAAGTAGCATCAGTGATGGTGTTTCTCTGAGAACACTCAAGAGGTGGCACCGAGGAAAATATCTCTGGTAGAGGTAGAAGTTATGCTCGACACAATGCCAATGGGTTCTCATCAGCCTTAATTAGACTGGGCTCCAAAGTGTGCTGGCCTCTACTAACTAGTATTGTTAATGCAAAGTCTCCACCCAAGACTCTACAGAGAGTCTGTAGATCAAACAAGTGAAAGGGATAGAGGTGACCATCTTTAGTGCGGCCTTATGTATCTTCTTGGCAATGAGGTGAGCCTAATCTATATCATAGCTAGCTGAGATACTAGCAACCAGAACTGTATGCTCTGACTCAAGAGTACTATCCACCATGGCCGGCCAGATACGTGATTAAATATTGGCCTATTAAACTTTGGCGAGAAAGCTGAGCGAAGCCTTGATGATAGGTTCTATATGGGTGGTGACCCAAGAAGGTTCTGGACCCTAATCTATAATATGACTGGCCACCCATCTCAAAAGTATGGTCTGATACTTAAGATCCTTCATAATCAATGGGTTCTTGGCCTGCCCTAACGTATAATCAAACTCTGTTATGGATTTGAGGGAATGGTACTCAGAACAAAAAAGCATACGAACAGATAGTATCCTCAGAAATGTCTACTTGCCGACCTCTCACTCGTGTCTCTGTCATCCTAGGTTGAGTGAGATGTTTCTTCCCCTCAGGATGAGAATGTTGCATGGTGGCTTCATAAGATACATAGAAATCCCTCACCAATATTGGGGAGTACTATCCAAGTGACTCTTCCAGCTACATGAGCCCATAACGAATCATCATATCCTATAGACTGGGGACATATCTAAGTCCATGTGCAATAACTCTAGGCTTCTCATAGATAGAAAGGGTCGACTTGCCCTATTTCATTGTTTATATGCCCTACAAATATATCAACTCTATGCCTTCGACACACCATCGGTTAGTAGAGGCATCTGGTGATGATGATGATGATGGTGAAATGGAGGACTCTGCATCTGCTCCTTCCTCATAGCCCTTCTCAAAACTAAACTCCTCTCTATATGGAGTCATTTATGGCATGTTGCTCCCAATCTCATTACTACCTTCCTGTTTAGACTGGTAAGGTCTGGCAATCAAACCTTAAGTACACCCAGCTTTGGTTACGACTCTGGTCAGTGGTATTGCAGCATTTGGGTCTAGTCTGACATTAATGATCTCTAGTGACCCACTCAGTTGAGGGGTCTGCTCATCACCCTAATGCTTCTCATCTAAAGGCTCATCCCTGAGCTTTCTCCTCAAAGCCTCAATCTCAGCACATCTACCTTTTGGGGCCATAATACCTGAAATATAGACATAAATGTACCATGGTTATTCCTAAAAATCAAGAAATGAAATGCAAAAATTATCTAAGTACAAATGCAGAAGGGCTCTACGAAAGCCTCTTTACAAGTCGTAGTGAATGCTAGGAGTCGTAGATAGAAGTTCAAAATAATTTTTGCCACTAGAAAAGTCTATAAGAATAGGTAAGACTTTTAAACTGGCTTACGAGTCATAGATTGGGGTCATAGAGAACTCCAGTGAGTAATTAGATTCAGGCAGGGTTCTATAAGACCTATCTACAAGTCATAAAGTGACATATGACTTATAGAAGGTATTGTCTAATGGAAACTCATAAACATCAAGTTTCTAGAATTCTACATGAGGGGCAATTATGACTCATAAATTGCTCTATGGGTCATAAATGACACTTGTGGACCAGAAATCTCAGTCACCTGAGTTTCTAAATCCATCACACAAAACCCAAAAGACATTTTCAACAATTAAGTCTATCAGCATCGAAGCAACAACACACTCACCCACATGATTTCAATCATACAACCCTATCCCTAACAATTTCAACATACAATCACCCCATTGTAAATGATTAAACATGCATTATCCTATGGTTCCAACCATCCCAATTCATTTAAGATATTATGTACCTATGTCATCACCCACCAATTTTACAAGAAACAACCTTTCAGTAATATTCAATCAAACATGGTGGATGATTTAATAGGCACACCAATTAACAATCACAAGGCCAAAATACCTAATTATGTATTCAAGTAACAATTCAACTATGTGCAACCCAATTTCACATAACATAATTCAAATTCACACAAAGGTTATATGTCTAAACACTGTACCCATCAAATTTCAAATCAACCAATTAAACAAGTCAAGTTAAAGATAAAATTAAATTAAGAACTTAGCAAGAGTGGAGATGTAGCTTGAAGAAGATGACAGAAAGTGAATAATCACAAAACCCTGGTACTGAAAATCTCACCAGAAAAAGTGACCACAGTGGCCGGGAATTGATTGGAAAATAGAGGGGAAGGGAAAGTTAGGTAAATTTTAGTCAATTTAGGTCAAATATGGGTCAAAATGATTTGACCCCTCTTTTTATACTTTTATGGGGTCATCCAAAAAAGTTATTGGGTTTGGGTCTATGAAACCCCAATCACGAGTCATAGATGGTTCTACGGCTAAGTCATGGTTTTGTAGAATCCTCCATACTTTGCAAAATTTTATAAATCCATGAACCCCATTCACGACTCATAGGTGGATCTATGAATCATAAAGTTGGCTCATAGATTGGAGTGTACAATTTTTCTGCTTACTAAAAAATCTCTACGAGATGGTATACGAGTCATAAATTGATTTATGTCTTGTAGACCCAGTCATAGAAACTTAGCCTGATACTTTTCTTAGCCAAATTTGTTGACTTAGTCTTGTACCTGCATACTCTTCACAAAATATATTGTTACCTTATATGAAACCAACCCATTGTCCAAGATTACAATCAAAACACAAGAAAATAACTACCTATGAATCTAAAAACTGAAAATACACCTATAACTATGATATTACATCAAAAACCTTGGGTCGCCTCCCAAGTAGCACCTAATTGATTGTCACGGCATGACTTAGGCAAATTAGTTAGTCAGACGTTACCAATTACCCAGAATTTACTCTTGAACTCACCTAGATGCTTTATCAACTGATGGATATCAAAAACAACTTCTTTGTCATTCCAGCTAAACTTAAGTTGACCAGCTTCCATACTACTAGAGCTCGTCCAGTGGCTAGGAATGGTCTACCCAAGATGATAGGGACGACAAAGTCAACCTCACAACCTAGAATCATAAAATCGCAGGGAATATGTGTTTTTTCCCTTTAACCAACAAATCATAGAGTATCCCCACAGACTTTTTGATTGTTCTATCTACCAATAACAACCGCATGCTAGTAGGAGTAAGGGTTCCCAATCCAAGCTTTTTATAGACCTCAAGAGGCATCAAATTGATACTAGCACCTAAATCACATAGTGCCCTTGCGAACTCTACATCATCTACAGTACAAGGTATAGTAAAAGCACCTCGATCTTCACACTTCTGAGCTAAGGACTTTGTAGTGATAATATTGCAATGCTGAAAATCTTGAGAAAGTTCCTAACTCAGTGCTCTTCTCATTGACCAGCTCCTTCATATACTTGGCATTGCCTAACATTTTCTCTAAAGCCTCAATGAGAGGGATGTTGATATATAGTTGCTAAAGCATGGAGAGAAAGTGCTTGAACTTGCCTTCCTACTCAATATTTTTGATTCTTTAAGGGAAAGAGGAGGAGGCCTAGGGATGGGTTTAAACTTTTGTTGTGCTTTATCTACTTCACTCACCCCATCCTTACCACAATCATCTCCTTCATCTGCATCTTTTTATTGCAACTATCTCCTCACAAACATCTTCCTCATTAACCGGCATATGAGGATCAATAGTGCTCTTGCTACCCCTAGTAGTAACCGCCATATATTGCCCCTCATTCTTGGGATTTGGCACTATGTTGCTAGCAATATACCCTTCTGATGCTGATTCAATTGAGTTAACACTTGACTAAATTATTGGTCAAGCTTTTTAATAGCCACAGAATGAGACTTTATTTTCAAATTTATGCTTGAAATATCTTATTTCATGCCCCTTAGAGTTTCATATTCTATCTCAACCTTCTTCAAAAAATGATCAAACATCTCTTTAATTCTGGAATTGCTTGTACTTGTGTCATGGTTGTGTGGTGGCACATAAGGACCATTTCTAAAGCTTTTTCTATGACCCCAACCTGCACATAGGCCCCTGTTATTATCATAGTATACACTCTGGTTGTGTCTCAAAGCTCTATCTCTACCATAGTTCTGATCTTGATTTCTTTGACCTTGGCGCCAATAGTCCTGATTGGACCCTTGGGCATTAATCCAGAATTCCCTCGTCTGATCATTCATAAAACATATGTCTTCCTTATAGTATGGCTCCTCGTGCATGGGTGCACGTGAAGGTTGGTGAACCATTCATTCACTCTCTCTTGATCCTGTTTGATCACCACATTCATGCTTGTGTAAAGCTCAGCAAGTTGTTGCATAATCTCTTTATTAATCTTGGCTTTCTCTAAACCCACATGGACAGCACATGAAATCTTCATGGAAGCTCTATCCCACAGTCCCTATGCATGATTCATCTTGACCACTTTCTATAAGCGCTCAGCAATCGTTGCAAATGGTTGATCTGGAAATATGCCCCTAATGATAATGTCAGCACAAATTTAACTATTCTCATCAAGGGCACGGTAGATGATCTCCACCAAGGGATCATCAACTATCTTTTGGTCATGGATAATCCTTATAGGTTTAGTAATTCACTTCCAAGTAGTGCTTATTGAATCACTAGGAATTTGTTCAAAGTTTTTGATCTGGTTCTTCAACTTGAGTTTCTTTGATCTAGGGAAGTACCTCTCCAAAAAGTCTTTTTCCAAATCTACCTAGGTAGTGATTGAACTCTGTGAGAGCTCAGATAGCCATAATACAACATTACTTATGAGAGAAAATAGGAAGACACGAAGACCTACAGCATCCATAGATAGATTATGTGTCCCCATCACACTCTTACAAACAAATGCCACATTGAGCAAGTGGCTATGTGGATCCTCTTATGGTAAGACCACAAATAACCCACGGTTCTACATCATATGAAATAGTCCACTAAAGACTGTGAACTTTTTGTCTGCCGATAGTGGGGGCAACACAATAGCTTCAGTCATTTCTATAGTCATGGGGTTCAACCTGTACTGAATCCACTGTAAAGCATTAGCATTGATCTCCTGAGGTTGTGGAATGTACTCTAAATGAGGTGGGTTCTCATTCCTCTCATCATCATTATTACCCCAATTCAAAGCTGCATTAGCCGTGTTGTTGGCATTTTCTTGGGTCATTCTTCTTGTAGTTCTATGGCTCTCTAGATCAAATGGAGTTAAGGGATGGCCATAACTCCGAGTGTTGGGCATACATGACTCCTATATCCTGCAAAGAAATAAAAACATACATAAAAGTAAAACAAAAGGAACTAAGGATAAATACATGAATTACTTAATGAATCAATCTAAGTCTAGCCATATTTGCGATGCCTCGGGAGGGTGCACTAGGAGTAATAGGAACTCAAAGACTATTGCTATCCCCAAGCGAACCACCGAGTCCTATCACACTTATTCAATTAGTACATTAGTGAAAGATATTCATGAATTTAGAGGTATATCAGTGAGCTACAATTTTATCACTTTGTCTATCATATGAAATAAGAATAGAATAGCAAACTCATTATAAGAAGAAAATAGAGGAAAAGACCCGAACATCAACTATCATTTGTCAATGTCTATGAAGACTCTATAACTAATATTTAAGAAGGTACCATGATAAGTCATGACTACCACTATCAAACAAAATAACTTAAAGCAATAGAAAATAGGAAATGGCATCCTCCGAATACAGGGGAGGACTCACCAAGTCTCTATCTAAGAATCTGTGAGCCTCAATGATTTCCTATTAAAGTCCTCTGTCTACAAAATCTGCATTATAAAATGATGCAACACCAAAGGAGCATTAGTACGTCGAATGTATTGTGTGTAAAATAGGCTAAAGTAGACAATATTGGCAAGACAATATAATATGACATCAACTCATCCATCACTCAGTCTCAACTTGGAATAAGGGACAGGAATCCATCACATCACCATTAATCAAGACTTATACTATCACATCGACCTCAGAGTACTATCAACATGAAACGTATCTAGGAGTTTCTCTAACCGACAACCACCACCTATGAGTCAGTGATGATACAATGAAAAGATGTCATTGTGACATCCGCCTACTACCTTGTCGGGGTAAAGGACCTATCTATCAGGGGATCCTAAACAAAGTCTATCAAGTCCTCTGCGAGAAAAATAAACATTTGCCTTCACGGTCTAATCCTCTCCTACGCTGGCCATGTAGTTAATGAGTGCGAGTAGAACTCACTCTTACCTATTTTGGTGCTAATACACCTCCTAGGACTCGACATGCTCATATATCTATCAACATCAGCATGGTTATACAACCAACCTCCCTCATATAAGGACCTCATCTCATCTGACCCCTATCAACTCAAGGAATAGAATCACCCTTTCAAACTCTATCAAAATCTTATTTAAACTCTAAAGACACTACTTTCATCAACTTCAGCGATCATTGTACTCATCTCATTGCACAGGCCATAGAAATCAATACACCCTAATAGTCCAGAATCTAGACATTACCTCTAAGTTTATTCTTGAAGTCCTTAACAAGGAATCATACAGGGTAGATGCATAATCATACCCTAATATAGGTAAATAGTTCATTCAAAGTATGACGGTGATTAGTTTAATAAAACATGTAAAAAGATAATGATAGTTTTTAAGATTACATTTAAGATATCACTGACCAGACTAACCACATCCAACTATTCAACCTAAATCAATCAAAGGGCACATGGAAGAATAATCCCATAGACTGGGTAGCCTTTACATACCTAGGATGAAGAATTACCAGCTTTTCTTCAAGAAATTAGACCCAAACTTCGAAACCCTCAACTCTTTCTTCCTCTTCTCTCAGAACTCCCATTCATAGACATAGAAAAATAATGGGTTTGAACCCTTCGTATGAATTAAAGGAGTTACAACACATTTTGGGGTATTAAAATAGGTAGGAGTGCCCAAAATACCCTTCCTAAAATTAAAAGAAAACTTGTCACAAAAATTGCACTGATCTGGGATGCGAACCCATCGCACACCATTGTATTTTTGGGAATTCAACCTCCGTCAAAAATAAAGAAAAAAACATAAGTCTGGGTTTGCGATAGGTCAGTATCATAGACCTTCTACACACCCTCACTGTATTCGATTAAAATTGCAAAAGTTATTTTTCAACCCAGGCTCTAAAATCGGGTTGGGGTCTTTTTCCAATTTGATTTTTCAGGCTGATCGCAAATCAAGTCTCAGATTTTCCATCGGAGCTTTGGAAGATGTATTATGCGCATAATTAATTTCTAAGGGTGTATAAATTTTATGGGACGTTACATCATCTCCCTCATGGGATCATTCATCCTCGAATGATAAGTAAAGATAGAATAAAGCATGAGTGG
>JAOTQJ010148704.1:0-76222 GCA_025642045.1 Solanum sejunctum
ATGCATTCATGTTTATGTTGACAAGTTCATGGTGATTTTGACACTTATGTTGAGATTTTTGAAAGTGGTGTTTAAGTGCATTGTTGCTTTCTTGTTTTGGTTGATTCAACTTGATTATATATACACTTCTCTGACATTCGGGGACAAATATTTCTAAGGGGGATATATTGAAACGCACCAAAAATTGCCCAAAAATGTGCCTTAAAATTTTCGTAATCGTAATTTCCATGTATCTCAAAATTCGTGCTCATATGAAAAATCCTATTTCATATTTTTGATCAGGGGGTAAAATTGAGTGAAAAATAGGTATAACCCTGATTTTATAGCAACCGTAGCAAAATTTGATTTTTTAAGTTTGTGCAAAACAGTAGGGGTGCACGTTGTCTCCATGACACGGAGCCACCATGGGGCAATGTATTTTGTTACTAGTTTTCTTATTTTGGCATAAGGCTTTGCGAACTTGGGCCTAAACCTTCCTATAGGTAAAAACACCTATACGTAGTCATATTTCAACTTCATATAGTAGAAATATTCCCGAAAACCCTCTCTAACACTTAGACAAAATAATTCACCCAAATTCAAGTGTCCCAATCTCATTCTGGATCTCAAGGATTTCAGTCAAGTTGTAGATTCTCAATCAAATCTTGATTAAGGAAATCTTCAAGTTGAGGTATATGGGTTTCAACCATTTGGCCCTTTCACCCATGGTGCCTAACCTTCCTTTTACCTAAGTTGCATATTTTCAAGCTAGATCATTTACGGGTATCTCTTACTATGAAAGTTGGTCATAAACTATATTGGGGTTTCATAAAATGTGATTTTTTTAAGCATATTTAAAGCTACGAATCTATAATCCATTATGTGAATTTATCAATGTTTTTGATGTATCTTGTCTGAGGGTATTACCAGGTGTTGGGTAGTGGTTTTACATTCATTTTTCTCACATAATTTTACTCTTGAATTGCATGATTTTGTACTGACATTACACATCCGCCAAGTATTTGATAAAATGTTAGATTATGGAATCTTGAGACATTGAAGGTCTAATATATGGCATATGAGTTAATCATAAAAGGAATGCATGTATGTGTTGATCTCATGAAAAGTACCTATAGTGTTGTAACTTGACCACACCTAGTTGAGGAGGTCTTATGCCTCCACCACTATGATGGGGGGTGGTATGCCCATCTACCAAATAGGGGGGGTATGTTACTCAATCACTTCAATTGGGGGTGATCATGTTCAACTAACAATTGGGGTGTATATTCCTTAATCACTTCGATGGGGGGTGGTCATGCTCATCTACCATGTCAAAGTGTATATACCTTGACCAGTTGTATAGGTGGTTATATGCCTATCTACCAATTGAGGGGGAAATTTCTCAATCACTTCCCAATTGGTGGTCATACCTTGTATTCCATGAACTAATTTGTTTGCTCTATGATATTTGTCTCTTCCTACATATGTATTATGTTCTATATAAGCATGTTTTACTTCAAACATCATTCATGCATGCCATATTATTGTTATGCTCTTTAATTGCCTAATTAAGCATTTCAATTATGTCCCTTATCTCTTGTTGCATTGCATCCTACATCAATAGCATGTTCAAACGTACTAATGTATACACTATGCCTATATGATGTCACCATGAATGAACTAGAGCTCCACTTGATCATGTTCCTCATACACGTGGCTAGTTGTTTCTCTTGAAGATGTGTTGTTGGTGAGTCCTTAATTTTGGGGACACTATCCTTGCTCTTTTAATCTTTCTATCTTTTTATATGGCACTTTAATACTAAAGGGTGAGCCAAAAAAATTATCTTGGCCCCCATTTGAATCTAAGCTTAGAGGTGTTGTTGGACAAGTTATGTAATGATGATTTGAGCTTTGATTCTTTTATGATTTATACTATTAAAGACTTTCCTTACTATTTTTATCCTTGTATATACTTTCTTGATGTTGTTTACTTTGCACGACCAAGGATGTATGATTGATATGCTAAGAGACTTGTTTGGGTTCCCATTCGGCGTGTCATGTCTTGTCCCTAGGCTTGGGTAATGAAAGTAATGATGCCAAATCTTCAAAGAAAACACCATGGATGCCAACTCAAGATCATGGGTGGAATAACCTTGCCATTTTGCATTAAAACACACCCTAAACCAATCCTTGAGGTATCACAATAAATCACAAACCCTTCTACCCCTTCTGATAAAGCTAAAATAAGAGCAGAAATAAGCTTGCTTTTTAAAGTTTGAAAACTCTTTTCACATTCATCGGTCCAAACAAATTTTGCCTTCTTTTGAGTCAACTTTGTCAGAAGGGAAGTAATAGAAGAGAAACTATTCATAAACATCCAGTAGTAACCTGCTAAACCCATGAAACTCCTAATATCCATCGGAGTCAAAGGTCTATGCTAACTCCTGATCACGTTCGTCTTCTTATTGTCTACTTTAATTCTATCACTCGACACTACATGCCCTAGGAATGCAACCTCTTTCAACCAAAATTCACATTTTTTATATTTTGCAAACAACCTCTCATTACTAAAAATTTGCAACACCACCCTCAAATGATTAACATTTTCTTCTTCACTCTGGGAATAAATCAATATGTCATCAATAAATACTACCACAAACATATGAAGGTATTGTTTAAAAACCATATTCATGAGATCCATAAATATTTGCGGTGTATTAGTCAAGCAAAAATACATTACCATAAATTCAAAATGCCCATATCTAGTCTGAAAGGTCATTTTGTTAATATCACACTCCCTCACCCTCTCATTCACTTAGTGGTATCCGAACCAAAGATAAATCTTACAAAAGTGACTAGCCCCTTGTATTTGATCAAAAAGGTGATTTATTGAGGATACTTTTTCTTTGCAATGAATCTATTAAGTTGCCGATAATTGATGCACATACTAAGGGAACCAACATTTTTTTCTTTACAAAAAACACCAGTGCACCCCAAGGTGGCTTATTAGTCCTTATGAACCCCTTCCCCAACAAATGCCTCAATTGATCCTTCAACTTTGTCGGGTCTATACAGTAAGGGGGAATGGAAATGGGTTGTGTATCGAGGAGGAGGTATATACCAAAATATATTTTCCACTCAGGAGGAACACCAGGAAGCTCATTGGGAAAGATATCAAGAAACTCATCGACCACCGGAATCCACATTCCTAACCCTTACAATATGGTAAATGAAAACCTTAGAGACTAATTTTTTTGGATTTAAAGATAGAAAAGAATCTACCCTGGACCACAAAATTATAACTTTCCCACTCAAGAACGTGCTTATTAGAGAATTGGAAACTAACTTTATGGGTCCTACAATCAATGAAAGAATGATATTCATGTAACCTAGCCATCCCAAGAATAATATCAAAATCCACCATGTCAAATTCAACAAAATCGCAAGGCAAGACTATATACAACATGAACATGAGGCAATCTTTATTGACTCTTTTAGTAATGATGGACTCACCAATGGGGTAGACACTTTATAAGGTTCACACAATAATTCGGGACACAAGTGAAGCTTATTAGCAACAAAAGGAGTAACAAAAGAAAGAGTGGCACCCAGATTTATCAAAGCATATATATCATAATAGAAAACCTTGAACATACTAGTAATAACATTGGGCGCCTTATCTAGTCTTGCTTCCCTTGGATAACATATAACATATTTTGCCTTGGAGCACCCCATTGTTGGCTTCTTTTTGCCATTTGACCCACATTAGCACCTTGTCCTTGAGGACTTACATCCCTACCATTGTATTGATAATAAGGTCAATCAAAAATCTTGCGACCTACTTCACCACAACCGAAGCAAGCGTTAGAGTTCTTCAAATATGGACCGCTATAGTTTCTCCCATACATTTAGCACCTAAGATTAGTCATCCCATCATCGTCACCTTGTAACATTGAATAGCTTATTCACATGCTTGAAATGTACTAGTGAGCTTAACTTGAACAAGAGGGTAATAAAGCGACCCCCAAAAGTGCCCAAAAATGTGCCTCGACAATGCCCGTGATCGTAATTTCTATACATCTCAAAATCTGTGCATGATATCAAAAATCAAACTTCATATTCTAGCTTAGGGGGTCAAATTAAGTGAGAGATTGGTATAACTATGATTTAATAGAAACCTTAGTAAAATCTGAAAATCACAAAAATGCGATTTTTAGAGACGATTGCGCCAAGGGCGTGCTGTAGTGTATTTTGTACACTATTTTTCTTGTTCGATCCAAAGCCTTTGTGTCGTGACCTAAGTGTTCCCAAATGTGAAAATATCTATACTTAGCCATATTTTACCCTGATATCATTCAAAACATCCCCCAATACTTACTTAAACACTTAGCCAAATATTTTACCCCTACATTCAAGTCTCAAAACTCATCCAGATATCAAGGTTCTCATTCAAGCTTCAAATCTCAATCTCCAATCATCATTAAGTCATTCTCTAAAGCTAAGCTATGTGGTTTTCTTTCATGGGTTCCTTTCACCTATGATACAAAAGCTCTCTTTTGACTAAAATTGCATGATTTAACGTTTATTTATTCATGGCCATATCTATTATGAATTTCACTGCTTATTATGTGGGGATTTCATGAAATTATGGTTGTTTAAGCATCTTTTGAGTTATGAATGTATGATCTATTATGAGATTTGATGAAGGGATTTGATATATATTTCTTGAGGGTGTTACCACATAACTATTGATGGTTTTACATTGAATTTTCTATGATGATTCTACTCTTGAATTGCATGGTTTTGCACTAGCACTACGTACTTGCCAACTGTTTGATAAAATATCCGAATTATGATTTCTTGATGAATTGAATATCCAATGCATTTCTTATGAGTTGAATGACTATATGATGATGAAAGGTATGTATGTATATGATATTATCTCTACAGTGTTGGAAATTGACCAAGCCTCACTCGAAGGGTTGTAGGCTCAGGTAAACTTATTAATGGGATTATATCTCGATTGCCTCACTTGGGAGGTAGTAGGGTCGTGCAACTATGCCTTGGTTTTTGTAACTTGATAACCATGTTGATGGATTTATACTCAACTATCTATATTAGGGGGTTTGTACCTTATCAACCATGTTGGGGGGTTTATATCTCATCAGCCTGTTGAGGGATTCGTACCTCATTCACCTATCTAATGGGGTGGTAGGCCTTGAATATGCACTCTTACTGGTGTCTCCTTACATATGTATTATGTTCTATGTAAGCATAGTTTTACTTCAAGCATCATTCATACATACCATATTTCTATATGTTTACCCATTGCCTATATTATACATTTTGGTTATGGTGCTTATCAGTTGTTACACTTCATCCTACATACTTAGTACATTCAAATGTGCTAACACATACTCTATGTCTACATAATATCATGACATAGGAACTGGAGCCCCGCTTGAGCATCTCCCTCAACGTGGCTAGTACGACTTCTCTCAAGCTCTTTGTTGAGTCCTCCATTTCGAGGACGATGTTTATGATCTCATACTATGTGCCAAGACTATCATCTTTTATGCATAGTTGACTATATGGGTGAGCTCGATAGCTTATCTTGGAGCCCGCTAAGTATCTAATTTTTAAGATGTTATGCAATATATTTTGTATTCTACTATGAGCCTTGACTCTCTTTTCACTCTCGATGTTTATAATATGAATGTTGTCCCTTTGCCCCGTTATCGCTATTTACTATCTCTTGTTTTATTTTATTACTTCCATGACCAATGATGTGTATTTATATATTAATGGGCTTGCTTGGGGTCTTTTCATGTTCCCCATGCACTATGTCACATCTAGGCCCTAGGCTTGGGTTATCACTAACATGGTATCAGAGCACTAGGTTTTTAGGTCCTCGGCGTCTAACACACCACATCAATTAGAGTCTTGTTCATGATTATGGTGTGCACCACACCTATAAGCTAGAGTCTTTGAGGCATTTAGGAAATGTTTCCCTTCTCCGTACTCTATGTCATGCTATAGAGGTTGAGGTAAGGTTTTCCCCCTAACAATTGTCCTTTGTTATTCTAGATCAGGCCTAACACGAGAGGAAGAAGAGCTTGCACACTCGAGGAGCAGCCGACTATTGGAGAGCTTCGGAATGCTCTCACTTTCCTTGCACAAGTTGTGTATAATCAAGCCAACCAAGTGGCCCAAGGCTCTCATTCTCCTATACTGCATATCGAGTTAGAGATTTTATGAGGATAAATTCCCCGAATTCTGTGGGTCAAAGGTGAGTGAGCATTCTAACGAGTTCATTGACAAGGTTTGCAAGGTTTTGGCTATCATGTATGTGAGGTCAGAGGAAAAAGCAGAGTTAGTGGCCTACTAGCTCTAAATGGTAGCACAAATATTGTACAATCAATGGAAACAGGAGAAGGGAGTCAACAATATGGTACTTTGGGAGGAGTTCAAGGCATCTTCTCTTAATCGACTTTTTCCTCATGAGTTTAAGGAAGCCAAATTAGTGGAATTTCGAATTTGAGACAAGGGTCTATGAGTGTGAGGGAGTATTCCATCAAGTTCAACCAACTTTCCTAATATGCTCCACACTTGGTGGCCAACTCAAGGTTTAGGATGAATAAATTTATGATGGGTGTTTCCGACTTGGTGAGTGAGGAGTGTCAGTCTGCTATTTTGATTAGTGACATAGATTGGTCCCATTTAAGGACCTATGCTGAACTAATGGAGGAGTAAAATTTGAGGAAAAGAAGTAGGCATGAGGCCAAGATTGCCTATTTCAAGGGAATGTTCCAAAAGTCAAAAGTGTGGCCAGTTCCATCAATGCCAAGTGTCTTCTAATGCATTTAATAAGAGGCTTGTCAATGATTTTCCTAGAGCCCAAGGTGTTGGGGCTGTAGTTCCTAATGGTGAGTAGCCAAAATATGGTAAGGGTCATAGTGACCCATGCTTGAGGGATACTAATGTGTGTCATGGGTGTGGAGATGTTGGGCACAAGATGTTGGATTTCCCTCAAAATCACAATAATGGTAAGGAGGTTCGTACACAAGGTGCTAATGTAGTTCCTTTCGAGAGGAGTGTACAAAGTCCTTACCATAGAGTCAGATCAAGTTGTAAATGAGTTTCGTGATGTCTTTCCAAATAAGCTTCCCAGTGTTCATCTTGAAAGGGAAATAGTCTTTGGTATAGATCTCCTCCTTGATACTCAACCCATTTCTATTCTCCCTTGCCATATAGCCCCAATGGATTTAAATTAGTTGAAGGAACAATTGAGGGACTTCTTAGAGAAGGGTTTTATTAGACCTAGCCAATCACCTTAGGGTGCACCAGTATTGTTTGTGAAGAAGAAGGATGGGTCATCTAAAATGTATATTGAATACTAGCAACTTATTAGGGTCACTATCAAGAATAGGTATCCTCTTCCAAGAATAGATGATTTTCGAACAAATTTCCGAACTAGGTATAGGCATCATGTTGTAGTGATGTCTTTTAGGTTGACCAATGTACCAGCTATCTTCATGGATCATACGAATAAGGTCTTCAAACCATACCCTGATTCATATGTTGTGTTCTTCATTGATGATACTGTGATCTATTCACATAGTGAGGAGGAGCATATGGATCATTTAAGGGTAGTACTGCAAAGATTGAGGGAAGAGAAATTATATGCTAAATATAAGAAGTGTGAATTTTGGTTTAAAGAAGTTGCCTTCCTTGGTCATATAGTATTGGGGGATGGTATTGAGGTAGATCCTAAATAGATGGTTGTGATTAGAAAATTGGACTAGACCATTGACCCCGTTGGATATTTGGAGCTTCTTTGGCTTAGTAGTTTACAACCGGAGATTTGTGAATAGGTATTTTCCTATTGCTTCTCCCATGACAAAATTGACCCAAAAGTAGGCTATGTTTTTGTGGAAAGATAAGTGCGAAAAGGGCCACCAAATATTGATAGATAAGCTTGTGTTCACTCCTATATTGTCACTATTTGAAGGGCTAGAGGGTTTTGTGGTGTATTTTGATGCTTCTAGAGTTAGTTTGGGTGGTCTTCTATTGCAAAATGTAAGGTCATAGCCTATGTTTCTAGGAAACTCAAAGTGCATCAAGAGTACTATCCTACCCATGATATGGAGCTAGTTGCCATGGTATTTGCATTAAAGATATGGTTCCACTATTTGTATGGGGTGCATGTTAATGTATTCACCGATTATAAGACTATCCAATATGTTCTCACTCAAAAAAATTTCTATTTGAAGAAAAGAAGGTGGCTAGAACTTCTTAAGGACTATGATATGAATGTGCATTATCATCCCGGTAAGGCTAATGCGGTGGCGGATGCCTTGAGTAGGGTGTCTATGGGAAGCCTAGCTCATGTTGATGATGGTGGCATAGAGGTGGCTTTGGAGATCCATCGATTAGATAGATGTAGGGTTAGGTTGGAAGGGATTGATAATGGTGGTGTTTTTGTTGTTGGTGGTTCTAAACCTTCATTTATTGAGGAGGTGAAAGCTAAGCAAGATGTTGACCCTAGTTTTTTTGGAATAAAGTCATTGATAAAAGATAGTAAGCTAGAGATCTTCTCCCAATGTGTAGATGATGCCCTTAGGAACGAAGGTAGATTGTGTATGCCCTGTGTTAATAGCTTGAAGGAAAAGATTTTTAATGAGGCTCATGGTTCATCTTACTTTATTCAACCCAGGTCTACTTATATGTATAGGGATTTGAGAGAGGTATATTAGTGGGTAGGCATGAAGAAGGACATTAGTAAATTTGTTTCAGATTGCCATAGTTTCCAACAAGTCAAATCCTAACATCAGAGGCAGGGTGGCCTATCGAAAGACATAGATATTCCTACTTGGAAGTGGGAAGAGATTAATTTTGATTTTATTGTTGGGTTTCCCAATAATAGAAAGAGTTTTGATTCCATATGGATTATGGTTGATAGGATGATGAATTTGGCTCACATCCTACAGGTTAAGTCTACATATGGGGCTAAAGATTATGCTAGGTTGTACATTCAGACTTGGTGAGGTTGCATAGGGTTCCTTTCTCTATCATATCAGATCGTTGTGCAGAATTCAATTCACACTTTTGGAGGTCTTTCCAAAAAAGTCTTGGAACCAAGGTAAATCTTAGTACGGCCTTTCACGCTCAAATGGATGGTCAGTCTGAAAGAACGATTCAAATGCTTAAGGATATGCTTAGGGCTTGTGTGTTAGAGATTAAGTTATTTGGGTTAATCATCTTCCATTGATTGAGTTTGCATATAACAATAGCTATCATTCTTGTCTTGGTATTGCTCCTTTTGATGCTCTCAATAGTGTAGATTATCGAATGGGTAGTTTTTTAGTTTGTGAGGTGGCGTTTTTGGGACCAAATATGATTATAGAGGATCTTGAGAATTTTAGGATGATTAGATAAAGGTTGAGAATAGACCAAAGTCGCCAAAAGTCTATGCCGATGTGAGGAGAAGGGATCTTGAAATCAAGTTTGGTGATTGGGTTTAGTTGATGGTGTCAACCATGAAAGTTGTGGTCCATTCTGGAAAGAAGGACAAGTTAAGCCCTAGATATGTGGGTCCTTATAAGTTGACAACAACGATTGGTAAGGTGGCCTACAAGTTAGATTGGCCAAGAGAAATTGAATTGGTTCATCCGGCCTTTCATGTGTCTATATTGAGGAAGTGTGTGGGTGATCCTAATGGTAATATGCATCTTGATGTTTCAGGGTAGTTGAGGACACCTTGACATATGAAGAAGTTCCAATAAAGATCTTGGATAGGCAAGTGAAGAAGTTGAGGAACAAGGAAGTTTCTTCCATTAAAGTCTTTTGGAGGAACCAACAAGTCAAAGGTGTTACTTTGGAGGCCGAAGCGGATATGCAAAAATGATAGCCTTATCTTTCCCACTCCACTCCATCGTAAATTATTCATTTAGTCCTTTATATGATCTCATGTCTTAAGTTCAACTCTCATGTCATTGCATACATTCATGTGTTAATTGACAAGTTCATGATGATTTTATACTTATGTTGAGTATTTTTAATGATGTTTAAGTGCATTGTTGCAAGCTTATATGGAATGAAATGTTCATGTTGGCATTTCTCATATACCTAGATTTGACATTCGAGGATGAATTTTCACATTAGGGAGATATTGAAATGACCCCAAAAAGTGGCCAAAAATATTCCTTGGAAGTTCCCAAAATCGTAATTTCCATATATCTCTAAATTCCTATGTGATATCAAAAATCTCACTTTATATTCTTGTTCAGGGGGTCAAATTGAGTGAAAAATGGGTACTAACCCCGACTTAATAATCGTATCAAAATTTGAAAATCGCAAAAATTCGATTTTCAAAGACGATTTGCACCCCTGGCACGAGGTGCCAAGGGCATGCTATAGTGTATTTTGTGCACTATTTTTCTTGTCTGGTCAAAGATCTTTGGGTCTTGGGCCTAAGTGTTCCCAAACGTAAAAATATCTATACTTAGCCATGTTTCACCCTCATATCATTCAAAACATCCCCCAATACTCGCTCAAACACTTAACCAAATATTTTACTAGTATATTCAAGTCTCAAAACTTATTCGGATCTCAAGGTACTCATTCAAGCATCAAGTCTCCATCTCCAATTGTCATGAAGCCATTCTCCAAAGCTAATGTATATGGGTTTCTTTCATGGGTTCCTTCCATCCATGATACCTAAGCTCTCTTTTGCCTAAAATTGCACGATTTATTGTTAATTTACTCATGGGTCTTATTTATTATGATTTTCACTACACACTATATTCGGACTTAATGAAATTATGGTTGTTTCAGCGTGTTTTGAGCTATGAATCTAAAATCTTGAAATGACCCCAAAAAGTATTGGAAAAATGTGCCTTGGAAGTGCCCAGAATCATAATTTCCATATATCTAAAAATCTGTTTGTTATTTCAAAAAGTTCTACTTCATATTCTTTTTTTATTTTGTCAAATTGAGTGAGTAATATGTCTAACCTGAATTTTAGAGCAACTTTATCAAATCATAAAAATGAAATTTAGGAGGGTTAAGTTTAAAGGGGTATATCTCGTAACACACAATGAGTTGGGTGGCCTACAACCTATCAAATTAAATCTCTTTGAAATAGCTTTCGAAAACATTTGGTTTCACCTCATTTGGAGTTCGAATGAAGGAGTTATTTCCATTTTCGTGGAACTCATTTGTGCAGAAAATGCATTTCAGTGAGCAGTCTGTTTTGGTAATATTTTCTCTTGACTTTGGTAGACTTTTAAGTCTTGGGCCTAAGGGTTTCCACACTTGACAATACATATACTTTCCCTTATTTCGCCATCATATCATCCTAAACATTCCCCAATACTAACCAAAACACTTAGCCAAACATTTACTCCCAAATTCAAGTCCCAAAACTCAAGACCAATCTTAAGGATTTCATCAAGGATTTCACTCAAGCTTCAAGTCCCCATTAAAGACTTCTTCAGGGTTTCTCCAAAAGCTAATGTATGTGGTATTGAACCATTGGGTCCTTCCACCCATGGTGCCTAAGCCTTTTTTACTAATATTGCATTATTTTAAGTTGGTTTTACATATGGGTCTTGTACATTAAAAATTTACTGTATAGTGATTTGAGTTCATGAAAGTATATTTTTTTTATCACTTTTTTAGATTTCAGTTCGGGATATAATGTTGGATTTGATGTATATGTCTTGAGGATATTGCAAGGTGTTGATTGATGATTTTACAATGGAATTTCTTGTATGATTTCATCTCTAGATTGCATGGTCTTTTACTCCCATTACACACCCACCAAGTTTTTGATAAAATATCCGGCTAGGATTTGTTGAGGAATTGTCTAGTGGGTTGAATGATATTACGATGATTATATGATGATAAAATGATACATGTATGTGATGAGCAAATGATGACAAAAAGGGAAGATATTTATATAAGGATAAAAGGAATGAATATATTTGTTTGAATCATGTAAAGCACCTTTGGTATTGCAAGAGAATTGTCGGGATCTCATGTTGTTCTGTTACTCTTTATGTGGTTATGCTACTCCTTTTATGAGGTTATATTACTCTTTATTATGTTGTGCTACTCCTTATGAGGTTATGTTACTTTTTATGAGGTTATGAAATATGATGTACTCCTTACCCTCTTATATGATTTGGGGTTATGAACTCATTCTATGTCTCTCACCCTCTAGTACAAAGTAATTGGATAAGCTAATTATGTCATCTTAATGAGTTAGGTAAGCTATGAATGAATGGATATTTTTGAGCATGTTTTACTACAACCATTGTCCATGCATGCCATATTGTTATATTATGCCTATTGCCTATTGTTGTGCATTTTGATTACATTACCTCTCTCTTGTTGAATTGCATCTCATATACTTAATACATTCAAATTTACTAATGCATACTCTTGCCTACATGATATTATTATGTAGTGAGCGGAGCTCATATTGATTCTTCTTATGGCTAGATGGATTTTTCAAGTTAGCCTTTGGTGAGTCCTCTATGCCAGGGATAATTTCAAATTCTCTTTACTTTATTGAATACTTATGACTATGAGGGTTATCTCTTGACTCTACGTTACGATAAGTTCTCCCTTAGTCCGTTTTCCTTATTTCAATTCTTCAAATGTCATTAAATTGTTTCTACGACCAAGAATGTGCATTCATATGCTATGAGGCTTATTTGGGGTTCCTTTAGGTTCCTCATTTGCCGATCACATCTAGGCCCTATGTTTGGGTCATGACAAAGACAGTATGAGAGCACTAGTTTGATAGATCTTTGGTATCTCACACACCGCATCAATTAGAATAAAGAATGATAGATCTTTGGAGTCCCACATAGCGCATCATTAGAGTATTGTTCATGGTTGTGTTGTGGACCACAACTATGAGTAGGAGGCTATGAGACATTTTAGAAAAATGATTCCATTCTTCATGGTCTATGTCGTGCTTTAGAATTTATATAGGTCTTTCCCCTCTAGTGAATGTTCTTTGCTCTTCTAGTTGATCATGCCACTTCAAAGAGGAAGGCGAAGAAAGGTAAGATGAAGGTTTTGTTTTTGATGGATTCGAGTTTCACTATTTCTTCTTTATTCTTTCGGTTGCTAATAGGGCTTCTTGTGTGCCCAAGTTGTTATATAAACCTTTGGTGTCTATCTCTTGGCTGAGTAAATTATTGCTAGAAGGATTTATAGGTGTTGATTCGGGTTTGTATTGCATTAGGTATTGCTTTGTGGCCTATTGGGGTTGGTATGGTGGATTTTAATGTCATTATAGTGATGGAATTATTGAATGCATGTTGTGTCTTCATGGATGGTGGGACCCATAGAGTTAGATCTCAGATCCTAAATGAGCCCATCTTTGAGGGGGAGTTTGTTAAGCGATAGCAAGAGAAGTAGGTCCATTTTGTCTCTTAAGGTACAATTAGTCTCTAAAGGGTTGCAGTTATCATCTTGTGAGAACTAAGGGTGTTGAACATAAGTTGTTTAATTACAGAATTGTCGTTAGTGATAGATGTGGCCTTGAATTTACCTTTTCTATGTTTGAAGTTGGGGTAGTGTCTTTTGGTTTGACTAATACGCCGGTTATGCTTATAAGTCTCATGAGTAAGATCTTTAGTCCCTATTCTATGTGGTTTATGGTGGGTTTGGTGATAATATAATGGTTTGTTCCTTAATGAGGTAGTGTATGTGAGTCATTGAGGGTAGTACTACAAGTTTAAGGAATGAAGTTAGGTGCTAAATAGGAGGAATAAGGGTTTTGATAGGAAGTTACCTTCCTAGGTTATTTGGTTCCCTGTGATGGCATTAAGGTGGACCCTAGAAAGATAAAGATGATTAGATGTTCGTCTAGACCTTTTATTCCTTTTGTATTAGATGCCTCTTGGCTTTAGTGGACTACTACCGGTGATTGTGAGTACGTTATCTTCCATCGTTGCTCCTATGACTTAGTTGACCTTAAGTGAGGCCAATGTTGTGATTGACATTTTGAGTAGGGTGATTTGATAGGTTCGAGGGTTGATATTTCTTCTGATATTCCTTTGTGCTAGTAGGACTTGTGTGTATGTGTCTGGAATGGTTAAGTGAGTCTATTGTGGTTAGGAGGGAGTCTATAAGGGTTGCCCCGTGTGATCTCTACATAGAGTCTTGCCTTGTGATCTTGGTTGTACTTAATTTGAGGTATTGGAAGTCTTTAAATTTTTATCTACTTCGATATTATTCTTTCAATGAGTGTAGCACCTGTAAGGTTGTGATGCGATGGCTAAGTATGGGTGACCTACTTGGCCAACTATAATGGGTTAGTCACTTCTCTAAGGTTGACCTTTTGTATCAGTGTTGTCTATATGTAAAGATGAGGGTATTTATGGAATCGTTTGGTTATCTTGTGCACCGATTGATTTGTTTAGAGGTTGTGAATCATTTGGGGGTAATGTTGCAAGTCTTAGAGGATGAGATGTTGTTTGCTAAATAAGATAGGTGTGCATTGTGCTTAGCAAGAAGATGGTTAGGATTCTTTAAGGATGATGAATAAGTATGCATTACTTTTCCCTAGGAAGGCTAATGTTGCGGTCGGTACTCTAGGAAGCCTAACATATGTGGATAGTAGTGGCAAGAAGGAGACTAGAGGGATCTATCGGTTGATTAGATTAGAAATAGGTTGAGGAAATTAGAGAATGGTGGTATAGTGTTCTTGATGGTTCTAAATCTTCTTTGGTTGAGAGGGGTCTAGTTTAAGCAAGTCCTTGATTCTACCTTATTAGAGTTCTATGTTTTGGGTAAGAAGACGATAGAATGGAGGTTGTCTCCCAAAGGGGAGATGGTAGATATGGTACCAAGTGGGTAAGGTGAATTTAAGGTTCACACTTGAGTTGAGGGGTATGAGTCCTTATAAAGTGTAGAGGGAGGTTGGTAAGGTTGCATAAGATTGGGGATTTACCTATGGATATTGATATTGTTCGCCTAGGCAGATGGGACGTGTTGGTGACTCTAGTGTGATGAAACTCTTTGAATTTGTCGGTGAGGTGGAGGATACATTGTCTTAGAAGGAGGTCTAGGTAGAGGTGTTGGATGGATAAGTGGATAGGTTGATTAATGAGAATGTTGTGTTCATTATGGCCCTCTGGAAGAGTCATCTATTTGTATATGTCTCTTGAGAAGTCAAAGCAGATATGGAGGAGCAATATCCGTACTTCTTTCATTCTATTTAAGCTTAAGATGATATGTCAAGTCCTTTCTATGATTCCAAGTCTTATGTTTCTACCCCTATGTCATTCATATGCATTCATGCTTAAGTTAAAAAGTTTATGATGATTTTACACTCATGTCGTGGTTTTGAAATTGTTTTTAAAGTGTATTTTTGCATTATTGTTAGGGCTTATCTCTTTATAATTACTCTTCTCTCATAGATTTCTTTGACATTCAGGGACGAACCTTCCCAATGGGGAGATATTGAAACGATCCCATAAAGTGACAAAAAATGTACCTCTAAAGTGCTCGAAATTGTAATTTTCTTATATCTAAATGTTTGTTTGTTATTTCAAAAATCCAACTTCATATTCTTGTTTAGGGTGTCAAATCGAGTGGTAAATGGGTCTAACCCAAATTTTAGAGCAACCGTATCAAAATCCAAAAATCCCAAAAGCGTGATTTAGGAGGGTCAACTTTGAAGGGGCATATCTCTTAACACACAAAGAATAAGCTGGCCTACAACCTATCCAATTAAAGCTCTTTGAATTATCTTTCAACTCGCTTGGTTTCACCTCATTTGAAGTTTGGATGAAGGAGTTATGCTCATTTTTGTGGAACTCATTTGTGTATAAAATGCTATTCCAGTGAGCAGTCCATTTTGGTCCTATTTTCTCTTGACTTCGGTCCAAGACTTCTATGTAATGGGCCTAAGGGTTCCCACGCATGGCAATACATATACTTAGCCTTATTTCACCCTGATATCATCCTAAACATTCCCCAATACTCACCAAAATACTTAGCAAAATATTTACTCCCAAATTCAAGTCCCAATACTCAAAACAAATCTGAAGGATTTCATCAAGCATTTCACTCAATCTTCAAGTCCCCATCAAAGCCTTCTTAATGGTTTCTCCAACAGCTAAGGTATGTTGTGTTGAACTATTAGATCCTTCTACCCATGGTTCCGGAGCATCTTTTTTACTAATATTGCATAATATTAAGTTGATATTACATGTTGTCTTGTACATTAAGAAATTTACTGCATAGTGATTTAAGTTCATGAAAGTATGGTGTTTTTAGCATATTTTGAGCTTTAAATCTTTGATCTAATTTTTGATTTGATGAGAGATTCTATTATGTATGCTTTGAGGGTATTATAAGGTATGGATTGATAGTTTTACAATGGATTTTATTGTGTGATTTCATCTCTAGATTGCGTGGTCTTTTACCCCCATTACATACTTGCTAAGTGTTTGATAAAATGTCCGGCTAGGGTTTCTTCAGGAATTATAGGTCCAATGCATGTCTTATAAATTGAATGATGTTATGATGATTATATAAAGATGAAATGATGTATGTATGTGATGACAAATTGATAATAAAAAGGTAAGATATGTATGTAAGTATGAAAGGAATGAATATATGTGTTTGAATCATGTAAAGCACCTTTGGTATTGCAAAGGAATTTTTGGGCTATCATGTTGTTATGTTACTCTTTATGAGGTTATGCTACTCCTAATGTGGTTATGTTGCCCTTTATCAGCTTATGATACTCCTTATGAAGTTATGTTATTCGTTATGAGGTTATGCTACTCCTTATGAGGTTATGTTACTCTTTATGAGGTTATGATATATGATGTACTTTATACCCTCATGTATGATTTATGGGTATGAAATCATGCTATATATTTCACCCTCTAGTACAAGGTAATCAGATAAGCTACTTAAATTATATTATTTGGTTAAGTAAGCTATGAAAGAATGGATATTTTCGAGCATGTTTCACTACAAGCATTGTCCATGCATGTCATATTGTTATATTATGCTTATTGCCTATTCTTATGCATTTTGATTACATTACCTATCTCTTGTTGCATTGCATACCATATAGTTAGTACATTCAAATATACTAATGCATACTTTTTCCTACATGATATCACCATGTAGGGACCGGAGCTCCTAATGATTCTTCTTGTGGCTAGATGAATTGTTCAAGTTAGCCTTTGGTTATTCCTCCATTCCGAGGACAATTTAAGATTCTCTTTCCTTTATTTTATACTTATGACTATAAGGGTTAGCCCAGTTGTATGTCTTGGCCCCAGCCATTATCTATGTAGTAGAGGAGTTATTGGACAAAGCTATGTAGTTATGCTATGAGTTAATTCTGTTATCTCTTCACTCTATATTACGACAAGTTCTCCCTTAGTCCCTTTTACCCTTATTTTTATTCTTCAAATATTATTTAATTTTTTCCCCGACATAGGATGTGTAATGATATGCTACGAGGCTTGTTTGAGGTTCCTTCGGGTTCCCCATTCACCGATCACATCTAGGCCCTAGGCTTGGGTTATGACAAATCTATTGTGAGATTAGATGAAGGGCTTTAATATATATAGCTTGATGGTGTTACCAAGTAAATATTGATGGTTTTACATTAGATTTTCTAGCATGATTTCACTCTTGAATTGTATGGTTTTACAGTAGCATTACATAAACCCCAAGTTTTTGATAAAATGTCCAAATTATGATTTCTTGAAGAATTAAAGGTCCAATGCATGTCTTATTAGTTGAATGACTATATGATGATGAAAGTAATATATGTATATGATATTATCTCCAAAGTATTAGGAATTGACCAATCCTCAATCTTTGGGTTGTAAGCCTGGGTAACTTTGTTGAGGTGTTTGTATCTCGATCGCCTCGTGTGGGAGGTGGTAGGCACATGAAATCATGTTGAGGGGTTTGTACCTTGATAACTGCATTGGGGGCTTTGTACTCCATCGACTGTTTTAGGGGGTTTGTATCTCATCAACCTATTGAGGGGTTCATACCTCATTCGCTTCTCCAAGGGGGTGGTAGGCCTTTGATATATACTCATAATGGTCTCTCCTTACACATGCATTATGTTTTATATAAGCATGGTTTTACTTCAAGCATCACTCATTCATGTCATATTGTTATATTCTTCACCATTACTTATTTGTTATGCATTTTGTTTATGGTGCTTATCACTTGTTCCATTACATCCTTTATACTCAGTACATTCAAACGTACTAACACATACTCAATCCTTACATGACATCACCATATAGGAACTGGAGCCCACCTTTAGCATCTCCCTCCACGTGGCTAGTATGAGTTCTCTCAAGCTCCTTGGCGACTGATGTGATGTCAAAATAAAACACATTTGATACCTAACACAAGGGATTTTGTGAGTTCTTAATGCGACTTTTATAGTTTTCTATGTTTTTTGGTTGATATTGCAGAAAAGTTAGGTTGGCATGATTTGGAAAAAAGCTGCAGATTTTGCTGAAGTAGATGCCATAAGAGTTATACTATGAGTCTTAGCCCAAGCTATGAGTTGTAGTATGTGTCGTAGCAAGAAACATAGACCAAAAATTTTAGAAATCTGCTAAGTTAGGTTCACCCCTACGAGGCCACCCTACAAGTCGCATGTCATATGATAACTAGTATAGGTTGGATTATAGCAATAATCAGAGAGCCAAAATGTTAGACCAAGAAGCTGAAGACCAAGGATACGAGACCAGCACTCGAGTCATTGTCTAAGCTACAACTCATACCAGTAGGTCGTACCGATGAAGTCCAAAATTCGAAGACCCTGATTTGAGACCCCAACTATGACTCGTAGGTTGCCTTATGATTCATATCTGTGAGATGTACCAGATGTTAGCTGTCTTTTTTGCATTATTTTTAGTGTTATAACCCGTACACTATAAATAGTTTATGTAGGCTTTCATTTTAGGGGAGTTGACACTTGCGATTTTTTTTAGTCTTGTTCTTCAGCTCTAAAATATACTCTCGAGAATATTTCTAGGGCTACAATCTTAGATTAGTATTTTCTCTTTGAAAACCCATTTTTTGGGAGTTGCAAATCTTGTGCTACATATTATGGAATTTATCAATCTTGTAGGTTTGCAATTTGGGTGTCTTCACACTCATTGGAGTTGGTAAAATTCTCAACTATGCTTTTTATTTGCATTTTAGTGTGTTTTATCTTAGCCATGAGTAGCTAAGCACCCACGACTCCGGGTTGTAGGAAACATGGTTAGTTGACATGAAGTAACCTAGGTATTGTGCATTTCTATGATTGGGTTTTTGCATGTATTATGTATTGTCCTTCGTTATTAACGTTCTTTAGTGGTGGCCAACACCAAATCCTGCCTGCTATCACGATTCTGACCAAGGTAGTGATCAATAGGAAAAGGAAGCAGATGACAGGATTCGATTGATGTGTTCCCATCTAATTGTCCAAACCTGACCAAGGGGAGGTTGATTGAGACAATAAGTAATGGTTAGCAACATTCCATAGTAGGTGAACAAGAGCCATGGTGAAATTCAACCTTCATCTTCACAAAAGGGCTGAAGAACCTAAGTTACCATCCTGCATGCGATTCAACAATTGTATTTATGTTATCTAGGTAATTTGTGTCACCAAATCATAGGGAAGACAATTACCAAGTTGTTCCCAAATCTGAGTGTTTTCTCACTTTTTAATTAGTGTTTATTTTATATTTGCTTTTGAATCATAAGGCCCCCCCATCTAGAGATTGTAGTTATAGATATTAGAAATGATTAGTGATGAATTCTCGTAGTCAAGCCCTGTATTCCCTATAGATCAGACCCTAACCTTGGTTAGGTTAATTACTTATAGCAACTGCTTTCTTATTCGGGTGCGAACATTAGATCAAAATTATGGCGCCATTGCCGGGGAATACAACTAGGTTTTGACTTGACTTCACTATTGGTTAATTCTAATACTGATTTCTATAGTCTTTTGTACTTTAAGTTTCTCTTGTTGTTTTGTTTCTTAATTTATGTTAAGGTCAACCTGCATTCTATTAGAGAAGAAGCTCTACACCACCATTAACCTATTGGAAACATTACAAAGGTGTGTACTCTTTTATGGGCAATAGTTTGAAAACCCATAAATACACCTGAAACAATTTGCTTCACCCTTCAGAGGAGTACTGGGAACAAGGCACCCTGCTTGGGATACTATGGCTCTCCAAACCATTCTCATAACCTTAAGAGCTGACGCAACAAAGTGGTGGTCTTTGGTCCCACTAGATGTTTGCTTAAATTGCGGAGAGGTACAAAGATTTTTCCTAATTCGCTTTTATTAAGGGCCCAACAAGCGGACAATTCAGGACAACAATTTCAAATTTGCATATGTGCCTGGTGAGTCACTTGGAGCTACGTGAAAAAGATATAAAAAATGCATTGGGTAGAAGCAAAACCAAGGCTTGTCTGATGATGTGTTAGTTGTGAGCTTCTACCAAGCACTTACATCTGAGAAACAATGGCATGTTGATGAGTTGTTTGAAGGTGACTACTAGGCTTTCTTGAGGCAACCATTTAGTGAGATTGCTAAATACATAGATAAAGTGTCTCCAGTGGCAAAAATATACCAACCTCTTACTGGGCAGATAGAAGTATCCTCAAGTGTGTTGAAGGGTTCTCCAAGCAGTGCTAACTGAAAGAGTGTGCCTACTCGGTTAAGGTTACCGTACCAGTAGTGCATCACTGAAAACCTAACAAAAGTTGAGCGCATGCTCGAGCAACTCCTCACCAAGGCCAATGAGCAAAGAGAGATTGTGAATGACATGAAGCTTTATGGCCTCTGAGCTAACAATAAATTAGAGCAACAATAAATATTGATGCGACGACTTGGGGATAGGATGGAGCAGCTCGACGGAGATCTTGAAGATATGTAGGATGAACAAAGATAGATTGCTTGGGTAAATAAAGTGTCCCATGGAAAATTTTGAGTATCCATTCTGACGAAGTTGAGCTATGACTTTGAACAAGGTGCTTCTTAGTAGGCAACCCAAGTATTTTATGTAGGTTCATCTATTTTAAGACATTTTCTCGTATTTAGATTGCTTGGTTAGTAGTTGCTCATGTGATTAAAATTGTTAAAACATAGACCTATTACATTAGTTGGAATATTGGTATGTTTTAAGTTATAGGTTGTGGGAGAAACCAAGAGCAGAAGAATGGTGAAACCTTGGGTTGAGGCAGCTTCTACAAGTAGGACGAGCCATAGTATTCACTATGACTTACAGTCGTGTCTCGTAGAAGGAAACAAAGAGTAATTGAATGGTGGCACATACACTACGAGCCAACCTTATGATTCGTATAACCCCCTACGAGTCGTAAGAGGTATTCGTAGTGCCCGGTATGATTTCAAAATTTTTCTAGGTGTTAGGCCTTCTACAAAACCAATACATACGAGTCATAAGACACACAGGATTCATAGTCAGGCTCTTGTATGCCCAATATGAAGAATTTCAAAAGGATGAACTAGAGTGAATATGAAGAGACTTATGTCCCTTTGCTTTTCATACCCCTTCATAAAACATCCCATTTTAGTCTATAACTACCCCACCAACCTTTCTTGTCATTATTTTATTTTCAACTACTTTTTCGCCCAAAAAAAAATTCCCTAACAAAGGTAGTGTGCACCAACAACTCCCCTTACTCTCTTCTCATCATTCATATATTCATCTAGTAAGTTTTTGTGTTTAAATTTGGTACATCATTAAATGCAATCTTGCCTGATGAATGTGTAGATAAATGTTCTAGTAGAAGCATCTTGAGAAACTTATCCTGTTAGTGAGAAGATTGTGAAATGGAAGTACTTGAATTCCTATAAAAGGTTGAGTATTGGGTTCTATCCTATTTTGGGATTATGGTGATCTTGTGCTTGCTTCATGTTTAGTTAGTCATTAGCATTTGAAGATCAAATGGGGGTAAAATTATGGGTTGACGGGTGTTACCTTTGTTTGCTTTTAAAAGGGGTGATGATATTGGTAATTCTGAAAGAATTTAGAAATGTTTGGGATTAATTATGGCCTTGTTTTTGATGGTTGGTTCTGAAGAACTCTTAGAGTTGTTGCGTAAGTAGTGCAGGCTCTTTATATTTTTAATTTTTTGTGCCTGCGTAGTCTAATTTGGTCTTGATGGAAAAATAGAGACACAGAGATGTTTTTTACTTTTTGCTATAAGGACTCACTACAAGTCATAGTTCCACTTGCGGAGTCGTAGTGACCCCTCATAGAAGGCCACAATTATTTAGGAAGCCTTATCATTTCCATATGAAAAATACCTATGAGTCGTCGCCCTTGTTAAGAGTTGTAATGGTGACCTCATGACCCTACTCTGAATTCTCTGACATACCTCTAAACTAGGATACGAGCTAGGGCTATGACTAGTAGGGTTACCTACGAGTCGTACCTCCACCTCATAGCAGATTTCAGAATGCTTTTTATCTTTCATTTTGGTTCTATGATGCTGAAGTATGACTCGCAAGTCATCGTATGAGTCATACTTTCATCTCACTTCAGTAGCCTTTTGCCTAGTTTAGTTTTTTTTTACTTTAGTCCTTGTAATGTTCCTAAGTAATTATTTCATTTGTTACTCATTAGTTGACATATGACAACTTGGCACTTATACTTTAACATGTTTGCAGAAAGAATTATTTCAAGAGTACGATGGGGTGCTACTTTTGTTACCGGCCATCGCCTTTGAGGATGAGCAATCTGCTGAAGTGATGCACAGGCACCCTAAACCAACCACAGTACCAATGGAAGTGGACATCTCATCCCAGTCTGATGATAAGGATAAGGAAACTGAGTCAGATGATGATGACTCCAGTCTAGGTTTTGTTTCACCTGAGATGACTCAGGCTCAGGAAGAAGAGAATGTTCTTACACAACCAGTTGATTCTGCTTACCCCGCCACCTCGGCCTACCCTTGAAACACAAGGTGGTATATCCTGGGAATGCAAGAAATTTATAATAAGGGACTAGATCCCAAAAGTTGAAGGTGAACTATACGGCAATTTCATGAAGAAGCAAGGTTGAAAAATGCAGGGCTGAGTAGTATGCCAGGGTTAGAAGCTGATATTGAGCATTGTTTGTTAGGATGGTTACCAAAGGTATTTAGAAAGTATGTAACTTACCTGGTCAGAGAATTCTACGCTTCCTACTATGCCAATATGCACAATAATCTTCCGAGGCTCATGAAACCCATTGATTCTCCATGATTAAGTGAGGTTCTGTTCCGGGGTGAAATTATCGACATATCAGAAGAGATCATTCAAAGGGTATAGTTTGGGCCTAATTAGAGAGCTCCAAATTTCACAGCAGAATAACATCACAAAATGGTAGATATGAAGAAAACAGTTAACTAAAATGATGTTGAGCATAAAATAAAAAAATTGAGGTGGATGGCAGGCCATATATGTGAGGATAATAACGAGCCTATATGGGTTACTCACCATACAAAGCACGTCTTGAAGGCTAATCTCTCATTTAGGGCTAAGTTTTTATGGTCAATTATTTACTAGCTCATTAGGCCCACGTTACCAATAACAGAATCACATTGGAAAGGGCAGTACTGCTGGCTAGCATCCTAGCAGGATATCATATTGATAGGGCCTGAGTTACAGCATAACAAATATACGAGTTAGCATTTCGCACTCATCAAACATTGACATTTCCTACCTTGATTCATAATGTATGCATAGATGCTGGTGTGCATATTTCTACCCACTTCGATCCTTATGTGGAGACGGCGTGTACGAACAGCCTAATCAAGGCGAATGAAAATCCAATAGCCCTATAGAGAGCTTTCCACCTCCTGTGCCAAAACAATTTCCAGTGGAGCCTCAAACTCAGGGTTTAGCACCTACTAGTACCAACACCACTCTAGCTACTATAGAAGTTTCGCCACTATCATGATTTACTCTGCACTATTCACCAACACTCCAGCACCAGCAGCTACCTTGCAGGTTGACTCTCTTTTCTCTGCTATTGTGTTTTAGGCTTTAGTGAGTAGGGTAACTATAGCAGAGGGTAGATTCCGTGAGCTGTTAGTTTGGGTTCCACTTTTGATTGATCAGACCACCAAAGATGTTGAGAGTAGATACAGGCATACACCCGATATTTAGTTGATGACAGAGTTCTAATGGTGGATGTCTGGGTGGATGTGTTTGAGGATAAAGTGTAGAAGAGGCTCGAGGGTGATAGGCCTGCCGACACTAGTTTGGTGATTGAGGAGTTTGCCACGTTCAAGGCTGACTTAATACACTTGTTGGCAACCCCAAATCTAGTCCCGGAGGTGACCCTAACAAGTGATGATGCCTTTTCTTAGCTCACAGACTTTAAGTACACCCTCGAGAATAGTCCCCTTGAGCATAATTATCCAGAGTCGACCTCGAAGAGGCAAATACCCAATGATAAGAGCCCTTACCTGAGGAGGTGCTGGGGGAGTCGCAATGGTTAGCAACTATTTAGATACATAGAGAGGAGTAGGCAGACGATGAGGAGAGTCAGAAACTGGACACCGTTCACCAACCAAAAACCGG
The DNA here is from genome assembly GCA_025642045.1 of Solanum sejunctum. Classification (NCBI taxonomy): domain Eukaryota; kingdom Viridiplantae; phylum Streptophyta; class Magnoliopsida; order Solanales; family Solanaceae; genus Solanum; species Solanum sejunctum. Next base: position 24,596 of record JAOTQJ010148704.1, read on the forward strand.
TGCATGAGCACCAATATGGTTGATCTTTCTTGACCCAAGATCGTAGTTTGATATTTGGATACTTCATTCCTATTTTCATATAATTTTCATTTTTTGTTGGTTTTTAAATGTTTTTCTTTTTGTTAGATGATGTTTTAATGTTTAGTTTTGGATGTGGTTTTTAAATCTAAATGTAGGTTTTGAATGTATATACCCTCGTTATGTTCTCTTATTCTTGTTTTAGCTTGTGTTTCTACTTTGAGGACAAAGTATTCTATTGTTGGTGCGGTGGTGGAAGTTATGGATTAAGGTGAATTTAGAGTAGCCTTATATCCACAACTTCCCCTATTTTTTATCACAAGATTTTGTTGCTATGATTCTTTTTTCTTGTGGATATTTAAATTCTTGTTGACCCGGCATGTTTTAGGATGTGTAGATAAACTGTGAATGCATAGTAATGTTACTTATTGGCATATATATAGTTTTTTATAAATGTTCTTTATGTTTTCATAAATATTAGGCACCTTAAAAAAATTGGATTATGGTTAGTGAGGCACTTAGACATTTTGAGTGTTTGGCAATGATTGTTTTGATATTGTGTTGGTAAGCTGAGTCTTAAAGCATGACTTGTGAGTCTATACTTGATTGTGAGTGCAATACCATGTATGATGTGAGCTTATTTTGATGAATTCAAGCATTATTTATGGACTCAAAACTTTCCCTCATACTTCAAACTTAGAGAAGTTGAGGGTGTCTCTTATTGTGGTAAAGCAACAAAATAAGGTGGTTAGTTGGGGTGAAACGAAAGAAAATAATTTATCATGAGTCGGGTGAATAAAAGGAAAAGAAATAGTGCCTTGATCTAAAAAAATGTGCAAAAATAAGTTTGAAATTGAGGTACAACTAATTAAGTGAAACAAAAGCCCCAAAAAAGCTTGAAATGGGGGAATAAGGGAGGAATTAGTGAAAGTGGATGGGTTCTGAAGGTAAAAGTGTTGGTAAGCATGGTTACAGGATAGCTTTTAGTCACTTAATGCCTAAAATGTCATTCCAATGCACCCTGAACCTATGTTACAAACTCTTAAGTTCTAAAGTGATCCAAAACCATTTTGTCACCAAGCCAAAAAATGAGTACAGGGAAAAGCTTATGGTTTCAGTCATTATGCATGGATTTCAATTGTGAGAGTGAGAATGTTTCCTCAGTCCATGATCCTGAATGCTTTTGAGTGGGTGTATGGGACTTCTTTCTAGTGAGGGCATTTGTATTGCTTGATTAGCATATGACTGCACTAGTGATTGTGGAAGGTTGATGTCCCTTAGCTTATCACAGTTGAATTGTCAGGTATCTCATTATGTCCTTGTCTTGCCGAATAGCCTTAAAATCTTGCTTTGAAAAGTATAAAGGGTATGTAAACCTGAGAAGTGATATATGTGCTAGTAGCATAGTTGTTATGTATTTCTCCTTGTCTATGTAGATCAAGTCATCGCTTGACGACAAGTAACAATTCTAAGCTGAGGGTGTTGATGAGCTATCAAATTACAATACATTTGATGTCTAAAAAAAGGGATTTTGTGATTTCTTAAAGTGACTTCTTATAGTTTTTATGCGTTTTTGTGTTGATATTGTAGAAAATTTAGGTTGGATGATTTGGAAAAAAAGTTGTAGATTTTACAGAAGCATAGGCTGTATGAGTCATCCTACGAGTCATAGCCCATGCTATGATTCATAAGTCGTGTCATAGCAAGAAACAGCGAGCAAAAGTTTAGAAATTTGCCAAGTGAGGGTCACTCCTACGAGGCCACCATGTGAGTCATATGTCATATGACAACTCCTATTGGTGGGATCGTAGCAATAATTAGAGAGCCAAAATATTTGACCAAGAAGTTGAAGAATAAGGCTACGAGACCAGTATACGAGTCATAGTCTAATCTATGACTTGTACTAGTAGGTCATACCAGCAAGGTCCAAAATTCCAAGACCCTAATATGAGACCCCGACTATGACTCGTAGGTCGCCCTCGAGTCGCATCTATGAGACATCTCATATGTCAGCTTTCTTTTCTGCATTATTATTAGGGTTGTAACTACACACTATAAATATTTTAAGTAGGGTTTTATTTTAGGGGGTTTGACACTTGTGAATTTTTTTTGTTCTTCTTCTTGAGCTCTAAAATATTGTCTCAAGAATATTTTTAGGGTTCGAATATTTGATTAGTATTTTACCTTTGAAAACCCATTTTTGGGGAATTGCAAATCTTGTGCTACACACTTTCGAATTCATCAAGCATGTAGGTTTGCAATTTGGGTGTCTGCACCTTCATAGGAGTTGGTAAGATTCTTAACTATGCCTTTTTATTGTATTTTTGTGTCTTTTATCTTAGCCATGAGTAGCTAAGCACCTATTACATGAGGTTGTGGGAACCATGGATAGTTGACCTGAAATAACCTAGGTATTATGCATTTATATGTTTGGGTTATTGTATGTATGCTCTATTTCCCTTCGTTATTAACGTTGTGTGGTGGTGGCCAACACCAAATCCTACCTACTATTACGATCCCGACCAAGGTAGCAATGAATAGGAAAATAGAAGTAGATGATAGAATTTTGTTAATATTTTCCCATCTAATCGACTAAACCCTGACCGAGGAGAGGTTGATTGGGAGAATAGGTAACGGTTAGTTGGCACGCCATAGTATCCTACGAAGCACCATGGTGAACTTCGATCTGCGAATTTACAAGAGAACTAGAAGAACCTAAGTTACCATCCTGCATACGATTTGCCAATTGAATTTATGTTATCTAGGGAATTTGAATCAATGATCCATGGGGAAAACAATTCCCAAGTTGTTCCCAAATTTGAGTGGTTTCTGGCTTTTTAATTAGTGTTTATTTCATCATAACTTTTGAATCACAAACACCCCACCCACCCCATATCTAGAGATTGTTGTTATAGATATTAGAAATGACTAGTGGTGAATTCTCTTAGTTAAGCCATGTATTACCTATGGATTCAACGCTTACCTTGGCTATGTTAATTACTAATAGCGACCACTTCCTTATTGGATCACGAACATCAAATCAGCAAGTCCTCCATTTTGGGGATGATGTTTATGATCTCATACAATGTTCCTAGACTATCTTCTTTTATGTATATGATGACTATGAGTGTGATCCCAGTAGCTTGTCTTGGCCCCCACTAAGTATCTAAGTTTTAGAGGTGTTGTTCGATATGTTTTGTATTATGCTATGAGCTTTGTCTCTCTCTTGACTCTTGATGTTTAAGATATGGCAATTGTCCCTTAGTACTGTTGTCCCTATTTACTATATATTATTGTATTTTATTTCTTTCGCAACCAATGATGTGATGATATGTTAACGGTTTGCTTGGGGTCCCTTCGGGTTCCCCATTCTCCATGTCACATCTAGGCCCTAGGCTTGGGTCATGACAGATAAAATAGTAATCATGCTTGATCGCTCAACTTGACGTGAATAGCTCACAAGAGGATAAAATCCTGAAATAGGGCTCAACTTGTCACTTATAGGATCATAGATAATTTTTCATGCATTTAATACATGCTTGAAAGTCCATAATTATAATGAAATCACTTAACTTGTAAATCATGGAATAGTTCATCAACAACTTAGCAATTCATGTCATGTAATAGGATCAAACACATGTTCGGTTAATGACACTTGTTCAAAATCATGCAACTCAAGAGTATAAACAAGGAGTAAAATCAATTTATTACAAAATAAACACACAAAATACTATTGTAAACCCCCACCCCCACCCCCATTTTTAGGTGTCTTAAAATTCATCTCAAAATTGAAAATAACTCATAGATTTCATAGTTCAGATCATGCATAACTTTAATAGATATTAATCAACTCATGATATGAGATTAAAATAGACATTCATTCATAATCAATCAATATTTGATAAAAGTTAATATAATTTACATTCATAATTTATAATAAGAAATACCCATAAGTAATACAATTTGAAATCATGAAATTTTTCATAAAATGAGAAGGTTAGGCTCCAAGGGTGGAAAGGCCCATGAATGAGGACACACATCCATTAAACTTAGAATTTCATGAAGTGAACTTGAAGGAGACTTGAGACTTGGGCTGGGTACTTGAAATCAAAAGTTGCTCTTGAGATCCTTGAATTTGAATGGAGGTTTTGATAATGTTTTGGAGAGGTTTAGAGAGGCTTTTGAGTGGGTTTAGAAACTTATGGGGTGACATACCTCAGCCACCTTATAAGGGGGTGACATGCCTTGGATATTAAGTAATAGTTCACTTGGTCTATGTTAATTATGGTCTCTTCCCACAAGTTATACATACTATACAAGTTATATGTTTACAAGCATATTTTACTTCATGCATTGATAATGCATGTCATATTGATATTATACTTATCCATTACTTATAATTATGCATTTTGTCTATATGAGCTTATGTCTTGTTACATTGCATCCTACATACTTAGTATATTCAAACGTACTAATGCATACTTTATGCCAACATCATATAGGGACTAGAGCACCTCTTGATCATCCTCCACGTGGCTAGTTTGGTACTTTAGAAGATAAGCTTTGTTCAGTCCTCAAGTCCAAGGATATTATCTATGCTACTCTTATTATTTGATATTTCTTTATGTTTAGAAACTTGTTACTATGAAGGTGAGCCCGAAAAGTGTCTTGACCCCGACTCCATTCCATGTTATAGGTGTTGTTGGTTAATTGATATACTTATGCTATGAGCTTGAATCTTTCATACTTTTATAATATCAAGACTTTCCTTAGTCTCGCTTCCTTTATTTATACCTCATGTTGTCTATTTTATTTTTATGACCAAGGATGTGTGAATGATATTGTAAAAGCCATGTTTGGGGTCCCTTCAGGTTCCCATTCAGTGTGTCATATCTAGGCCCTAGGCTTGGGTCATTATAAACTTTGTATCAGAGCACTAGGCTGTTAATAGTCCTCAAAATCCAACATATTGCTTAAATTAGAGTCTTATTTATGGTTATGTAACACGCCACAACTATGAATATGAGGCTTTGAGGGGTTTTAGGAAATGTTTCACTTCTTCATTGTCTATATCATGCTTTAGATGCGACTATAAGACTTTTCCGCCAAAGAATGCTCTTTGCTCTTCTAGATCATGTTGATTCGAAGAGGGAGACTATGCAGAGCCTGTAAACCCGAGGAGCAACCAGCCTCTCTCGCTCCTCAAGCTCCTCAAGTTGGAGGGGTATACCAAGATGAATATTAGGATGCTATTAGAATATCAGCTCATGCTATGACCAACAAAAATCACCAAGGCGTCCAAACCACTCATGCTCTCACTTCGGCCTCTAGAGTGAGGTATTTCACTAGAATCAACCTACTAGAGAGTTCATCAATTATGTGTACAAAGTGCTATCCATTATGGATGTCAATTTGGAGGATAAAAGGGAGTTAGTGGCCTACCATGTCTAAGGTGTGGCACAAATTCGGTTCACTCAATGGAAATTGTAGAGGAGAGATAATGATGTTATTCCTTAGAAAAAGTCGCATTCCTCAATCGGTTCTTTCCTATTGAGCTAAGGTAGGCTAATGATTGAGTTTATGAACCTTCAGAAAGGTTCGATGAGTGTGTGAGAGTATTCTCTCAACTTCAACTAACTCTCCCAGTATGCTCCACAATTGATTGCCAAGCCGAGATCAAGGATGAACAAATTTATGTCGGGTGTGTCCGACTTGGTTAATGAGGATTTTTGTACCACTATAGTAGTGGGTGATGTGGATTTGTCCTATTTCATGACATGCACCTAGAACCTAGAGGGTAAAAATCTTAGAAAAAAAAGAAGTAACGAGTCTAAGAGGGCTCATTTTGAAGGTAGATTCAAAGGTTCCAAGGGTGGCTGATTTCCTCAAGGCCACAAGTTCCAAGGCCAAGGGTCTTCCAATTTTCCTAATAGGAGATTTACTAATAATTTTCCAAAATTTCAAGGTGGTAGTCGTGGGGTGCCTAACCCAATGTGCAAAAGGTGTGGTAGGAACCATAATGGCTAATGTTTGAGAAACTCTAGTGCTTTCTTTGGTTGTGGTAAAGTGGTCATAAGGTTATTGATTGTTCTCATGATCAAAACAAAGGTATAGATGGTCGTCGACAAGGCTAAGGTTAAAATGCGGGTAAAAATGGAAGAGGAAGCCAACAATGGGGTGCTCAAAAGTAAAATAGATTCTATGCTCTTCAAGGGAAACAAGGGGTGGATGAGGTGCCCGATGTCTTTATTGGAGTGTTAAATGTTTTTGATTTTGATGTCTATATGTTGTTACACTGGGTTCCATTCTTTCTTTTATTACTCATTTTGTTTCCAAAAAGCTTCATGTTAGTCCTGAATTGTTATGTGAACCTTATGAAGTGTCAACCCCTATAAGTGCGTCCATTATTGCTAGAAGAGTATATAGAAATTGTCGCCAGATTTGTGGGTTGCTATAGAGTGTTTAGGATGATTGGTAAGTTAGACAATGAGTTGTAATTGCACAATGATATGAATATGGTTCATCTGGTCTTCCATATGTCTTTGTTGAGGAAGTGTGTGGGTGACCCAAGAACTATTATGCCTTTAGATGTTGTGGGTGTTGTTGAAGACAATTTGACTTATGAAGAAGTCCCAGTAGAATTTTTTGATAGACAAATGAAGAGGTTGAGGAACAAAGATGTGGCTTCCGCTAAGGTCCTTTAGAGGAATCAACAAGTTAAGTGTGCTATATGGGAAGCCGAGGCACACATGCAAAAGTGATATCCCTATATCTTCCATTCTACACAAGCCTAAGATACTAATTTCAGTCTCCTATGTGATTTTGCTTTAAGATTTAGCCCATCTTTCATTGCATGCATTCATGTTTATGTTGACAAGTTCATGGTGATTTTGACACTTATGTTGAGATTTTTGAAATGTTGTTTAAGTGCATTGTTGCATTCTTGTGTGGGCTGAAATCATCTTTATTATTACTCTTATATACATTTCTTTGACATTCGAAGATAAATGTTCCCAAGGGGAAGATATTGAAATGATTCCAAAAGTGCCTGAAAATGTGCCTTAGAAATGCCCATAATTGTAATTTTCATATATCTCATAATTCGTACGTAATATAAAAATATGACTTTATATTCTTGATCAGGGGAAAAAATTGAGTGGCAAATGGGTATAACCCTAGTTTTAGAGCAACTGTAGCAAAATTTGTTTTCCAAAAATTTCAATTTTCAGAAGTGGTGCGTGTTGGCTTCACGATGTAGAGCCGACGCAGAGTAGTTATTTTATTGCCAGTTTTTCTTATTTCAACCTAAGGCCTTGGGGTCTTAGACCTAAGCCTTCTTATGCATAAAAACACCTACGCTTAGTCATTTTGTAACCCTGTATCATTGAAGACTTTCCTCAAAACCCTCTCTAACACTTAGAAAAATATTTCACCCACATTTGTATGCCCCAAACGCATTCTAGATCTCAAAAAATTCACTCAATCTTCAAGTTCTCATTCAAATGTTCATTAAGAAAATCCCCAAATTTGAGGTTTGTGGGCTTTAAACATTGGTTTCTTTCACCCATAGTGTCCAACCTTCCTTTTTATGTAAATTGAATGTTTTCAAGTTGAATTAAATATGGCTATCTCTCATTACAAATTTGATTATAAACTATGTTGGGGTTTTATAAATATTAAATATTCAAGCATTTTTTGAGCTATGAGTCTATTGATCTCTTATGAGATTTGATAAGGGGTTTCAATGTATCTTTCATGAGGGTGTTACCAAGGGTTGCTGGGTTGATTTACATTATCTATTCTCATATTATTTCCCTTTTGAATTGCATGATTTTTAACTATCATTACACACCGGCCAAGTATTTGATAAAATATTCAATTAAGGGTTCTAAAGATATTAAAGGTTTACTGAATGGGTTATGAGTTCAGTGACTTTATGATGATGTAAAGGATGTATATGTGTATTGATTTCATGAAAAGTATCTATAGTGTTGCAAGTTCACCATACCTTTTTGAGGGGATGCTATGCCTCAATCACTTTGTCGGGGGGTTCTAGGCCCGTACTACCAATTAAGGGGTATATACTTCGATCACATTATTAGGGGGTGCTAGTCCCGTATTTCCATGTGAAAGGGTATATACATTAGCCACCTTGTCGCTGGGTGGTAGGCCTGTACAATAAATTGAAGGGTAGGTAACTCAATCACCTTTCAAGGGGGTGATATGCTTTGGACTCCAAGTATTAGTTGCTTGGTCTATGATGATTGTCTCTTCCGACACATGTATTATGTTCTATGATATGCCTTAGATTCCAACTATTAGTTGCTTGGTCTATGATGATGGTCTCTTTTGACACATGTATTATGTTTTATCTAAGCATGTTTTACTTTAAGCATCAATCATACATGCTATGTTTCTAATATACTATCTTGTCACAACCAAAACCCAGGTTCTAGACGTGACTGGTGAATGGGGAACCCGAAGGAACCCCGAGCAAGCCTCATAGCATATCATTACACATCCTTCATCATAGAAATAATTAAAATGACAAAGAGAGATAAATATAAACAAGGGAATTGGGGCTAAGGGTAAGCTTCCATATCATAACATTAAGAAACAAGAGAGTCAAGGATCATAGCATAGATACATAACATGTCAAACAATATCTCTACTACATTGACAAGAGCGGGGGGCATAACAAACAACCAAGATCAACCTTAAAGTCAATACATAAATTAAGCTAAATTAGTCTTAGTACATAGCAAGATATTAGAAGCAACATCCCTGAAATGGAGGACTCAACAACAAGCTTGAGAGACAATCATACTAGCCATATAGACGAGGAGGAGGATCAAGCGGTATATCGGTCCTACATGGTGACATAATGTAAGTGTAGAGTATGAGTTAGTACGTTAGAATGTACTAAGTATGTAGAATGCAAGCAAATAAGTGATGATAACACAATAAAAATGCATAAACACCGGTAATGAGTACATACAACAACATGGTATACATAGAAGATGCTCATACTAAATCATGCTTATATGGATCATAAAATGAGATATGAATCCCTTCATGAGGTTGATAGAGTACAAACCCCCTAACAAGATTGATGGGTGCAAAACCCCAACAAGGTTGATGGGTACTAACCCCTAACAAGGTTATTGGGGCGTACCAGCCTCCGAGCTAGGCAATCATGGTATCAATCCCTTAACAAGATTACCTGGGCATACAACCCCTGGAGCTAGTCTTGGTCATCCCCAACACTATAGAGATAATTTCATATATATATATATATATATATATATATATGTGTGTGTGTGTGTGTGTGTGTGTGTGTGTGTGTGTGTGTATGCGTGCGTGTGCGTGTATGTATGCACACATACACACACTACTTTCATCATCATATACATACATTCTCTCTCAACATCATTTCATCACCATTATATCATCATTCCATTATCATTTCACCATTACATAGTCATTCAACTCATAAGACATGTATAGGACCTTTAATTTATTATGAAACCATAACCGGACATTATATTAAATACTTATAGTGTATGTAATGATAGTGTAAAACCAAGCAATTCAAGAGTCTTATTATGTTATGAAATTCAATGTAAAACTATCAATGGATATTTGGTAACACCTCAAGCAATCTACATCAAAACTCTTCATCCAATCTCATATTGAACCTTACATTCATAGCCCAAAATATTTTAAAACAGTCACAATTTCATAATCCCCAAAATAGTGGACGGTGAATTTCATAATGAATAAGATCCATTAGTGAATCCACTTTAAATCTTTAATTTTTTAAGACAACGAAGTATGGACATCATGGGTGAATGGAACCCATGAAAGAAAATCATGAACCTTAGCTTTGGAGATGAACTTGATTACGACTGGAGATGGAGTTTTAAAGCTTGAGAGGAAATTATTAGATTCGGATGAGTTTTTGAGACTTGAATTTAGGAGTAGAATATTTGGCTGTGTTTGAATGAGTATCGGGGAATGTTTCAAATAATATTAGGCTGAAAATGGCTAAGTGTTGGTATTTCCACGCTTGGGAATTCTTAGGCCCAAGAATTAAAAGACAATACTAGAAAAAAATACATAGAGGCATGTCCTTGGCGCGTTGCGCCACGGGTGTGAAAACCTCTCAGGAATTGCAATTTCCAAATTTTGATACGATTGCTCAAAAATCAGGGTTAGACCCATTTCAACTCAATTTGACCCCTTGAATAAGAATATGAAGTCAAATTTTTGGTATCATGCGCAGATGGTAAGATATATAAAAATTACAATTTTGAAAACTTTCGAGGCACATTTTCGATCACTTTTTGGGTTATTTCAATTTTTCCCCACCGGGAACATTCGTCCCCAAATGTCAAAGAAGCGTATATGAGAGACACAAATATGGCAATTTCATCCCACATAAGGATACAATAGTACACTTAAACATTATTTCAGAAATCTCATCATAAGTGTAAAATCATCATGAACTTATTAATTGAAACACGAATGTCTGCATATGTCATAGGCAGAACTTAGAATTGAAATTATAGAGGGAACTTGACCAATGCCTTAGGCTTGAGTGGAGTGGAAAAGATAAGGATATTACTTTTTCATTTTCGCTTTGGCCTCCCATATAGCACTTTGATCTTGTTGATTCCTCCAAAGGGCCTTAACGGAAGCCACATTATTGTTCTTTAATCTCTCCACTTGCCTATCTAAAATCTAAACCATAACCTCTTTGTAAGTCAAGTTTTCTTCCACAACACCCACAACATCAAGAGGCACAATAGGATTAGGATCACCCATACACCTCCTCAACATAGACATATGAAATACTAGATGAAACAATTCCATTTCTATAGGCAAATCCAGCTTGTAAGCTACCTTGCCAATTCTCCTCATGATTTGATAAGGGCCTGCATATCTAGTGCTCAACTTGCCCTTCTTACAAAAATAGACCACACCCTTCATTGGTGACACCTTCAAATACACTCAATCATCAATTTTGAATTCAAGGTCCCTTCTCCTTATATCAGCATAGGACTTTTACCAACTTTGGGTCGTGTTCAACCTTTCCTTAATCATCCTTACCTTATTAAGAGCCTCCATAACTAGATCTGGTTCCAACACAACCATCTAACCAATTTTAAACCACCAAATCGGTGATCTATAATGTTTACCATAAAAAGTCTCAAAAGGAGCCATAGCGATGCTAGAATGATGGCTATTGTTGTAGGCTAACTCAATCAATGGAAGATGATCATCTCAATTACCCTTAAGCTCTAATACACAAGCTCTAAGAATTTCTTCAATGGTTTGAATGGTCCTTTTGGCTTGGCAATCCGTTTGAGGGTGGAAGGTCATACTAAGCGTAACCTTTGTACCAAGACCCTTTTGAAAAGACCTCCAAAAATATGAAGTAAATTGATCTCCATGATCCGATATAATGGATAAAGGAACCCTATGCAATCTCACCAAGTCATAGATGTGAAACCTAGCATACTATTCAGCACTTTATGTGGTCTTAAATGGTAGAAAGTGAGTCAATTTCGTCATCCTATCAACCATGACCAAAATGGAATAAAAACCCTTCCTTGTCTTCGACAACCCAACTACAAAGTCCATGTTAATCTCTTCCTACTTCCAAGTAGGTATCTCTATGTCTTGGGTTAGGCCACCTAGCCTTTGATGTTGGACTTTGACTTGTTGACAAATATAGCAATCGGACACAAATTTTGCAATATCTTTCTTTATGCCTCCCCACCAATACACCTCTCCCAAATCCCAGGGTGAATAGAATAGGAAGAACCCTGAGCCTCATCAAGAATTCTCTCTCTCAAACCATCAATACAAGGTACATATAACCTACCTTGGTATCTAAGCCCACTATCTCCCATTTGGGAGAAAACCTCCACTTTTTCATTACCAAGGCCTTCAATTCCAACAAGAATGGATCAAGATCTTGCTTAGCTTTCACCTCCTCAACAAATGAATATTTAAAACCATCAACTAACAATAATGCCATTATCCACTTCCTCTAATCAAACTCCCAATCCATCCAAATGATGGACCTCCCTAGACACCTCCATATCCCCATAATCAACATGAGCTAGGCAACCTATAGACACCCTACTCAATGTATCCACTACCACATTATCCTTACTTGGATGATAATACGTACTCATATCATAGTCCTTAAGGAGTTCTAGCCACCTTCTTTGACTCAAGTTGAGATCTTTTTGAGTAAAGACATATGGGAGGCTCTTATGATTGGTGAACACATCAACATGCACCTTATACAAGCAATGACGCCAAATGTTTAATGCAAATAACATAGTGGCTAGTTCAAGGTCATGGGTATGGTAGTTCTTTTCATGCACCTTGAGTTGCCTAGAAGCATAGGCTATGACCTTAAAATTTTACATTAGAACACAACACAACCCAAGTCTAGAAGCATCACAATAGACAACAAATGCCTTTAGCCTATCCATTAGTAACAATATAGGAGCGAACATAAGCTTATCTTTCAAGGTTTGGAAGATTCTCTCTCACTCATTAGTACATACAATCTTGGCCTTCTTTTGACTCAATTTTTTCATAGAGGAAGTAATAGAAGGGAACCCATTCACGAATCTCTGCTAAGACCTACTGAGCCCAAGAAACTCCTAATGTCCGACGGGGTCAATGGTCTAGGTCAATTTTTAATCACATCAATCTTCTTATGATCCAACTTAATGCCATCCCCCGACACCGAATGTCCTAGGAAGGTAACCTCCTTCAACCAAAATTCACACTTTGAATATTTATCATATAGCCTCTCCTCTCTTAATCTTTGTAACATAACCCTCAAATGAGCCCTATGCTCCTCCGACCACGAGAATAGATCAACATATCATCAAAGAATACCATAAAAAATGGATCAAGGTAGGGTTTGAAAAACCTATTAATAAGGTCTATGAAGATTGCTGGTGTATTTATCAACCCAAAAGACATCACAACAAACTCATATGCTCATATCTAGTCCTGAAGGTGGTCTTAGGAATATCATACTCTCTCGCCTTCATTTGATGATATCTGGATCGAAGATCAATCTTAGAGTAATGGCTAACCGCTTGTAATTGATCAAACAAATCATAAATCCTTAGAAGAGGATACATATTCTTGATGGTGTTCCTATTAAGTTGCCAGTAGTCAATACACATGCGAAGGGACCAATCGCTATTTTTCACAAACAACACTATTGTACCCTAAGGTGATTATCTTGACCTAATAATTCCCTACTCTAACAAGTACCTCAATTGTTCCTTCAACTCCATTGGGGCCATGCAGTGACGCGGAATAAAAATGGGTTGAGTATCGGGAAGGAGATCTATACCAAAATCTATTTCTCTTTCAGGAGGAACACCAGGAAGTCAATTGGAAAGACATCAAAAACTCATTAACAACAGGAACTGATTTTATGGGAAGGACTTTGGACTCCACATCCTTAAACCTCACAAGATGGTAAAAACACCCCTTAGAGATCAACTTACTTGCCTTAATGCAAGAGATGAACCTACCCTTGACCACCACATCATGACTCTCCCACTTAAGGATGGGCTCATTTGGGAGTTAGAATTTGACCCTATGGGTTATGCAATCAATAAAAGCATAATATGCATGCAACTAATCCATTCCAAGAATGAGATCAAAATAACTATGTCCAACTCAATAAGATAACAAGGCAACATTTTATGCAAGATGCAAATACGATAACTTCTATAGACTTTTCTAGCAATAATAGATGCACTAATAGGAGTAGACACCTCATATGACTCATGTAATAATTCGTGCTCAACATGGAACATTTTGGCAACAAAGGGGGTAGTAAAAGAATGAATGGAACTCGGATCAATCAGTGCATACACATAAAAGTCAAAGATTTTCAACACACTACTAACAACATTGGGAACCTAATCAACCCCTTGCCTCCTATGTAAAGCATAAAACCGAATGTGCCTTAGGGAACCATCTTGTCGGCCATGTCTACCCAAAGAAACACATTAGCACCTTATAGATGAACCTCCTTACCCTTGTTGCTGTTTCGAGGGTAATCTACTGTGGTATGCCCTATTTCCCCACAACCATAACAAGCACCAATATTCCTCAATCATAGGCCACCATGACTCTTACAATACTTTGGACACACATCACTAGGATCCACACCCCCAACACCTTGGGTCCTTAGAAAGCTATTGGCAACTCTCTTCTAAAATGAATGAGAGGACCCTTGGCCTCAATGGAACTGGCCACTCTTTTGGAACATACCCTCAAAACGAGCCCTCTTAGCCTCATAACCCCTTCTATTCCTAAATTTATCCTCTTCCATTTGTTCGTCATAGGTCATAAAACATGAAAAGTCCATGTCACTAATCAACATGGCGAATAGACATTCTTCACTCACTTAGTTGGATACATCCACATTGTTGACTCTATTTTTCTCCTTTCATTGATTTTAACATATTTGTGCTACCTCTTTGAGTTGGTAGGCTGACAACTCGACCTTATCCTCCATTCTAACACCTATGGTAGACAAAATCTTGTAGACCTCATTAATGAACTCTTAAGGATCTTCACTCAACTTCAACCCATGGAATTTCAGAGGATTCATCCTCATGAAATCTCTTACCCGAGATCCTAATGTAGGAGCAAGAGCGGCTTGGGCCCCTTGGTTTGCTTGAGTAGCCACCACTTATGCAAGCAAAGTAAAAGCATCCTGAAGCTCTCCATTAGTCAGTTGCTCCTCAGGTGTTTGAGCTCTTTATCTTCTTGTGTTAGGCCTAATCTAGCATAGCAAAGGACAATTGCTAGGAGGAAAAACTTACTTAAACTCTATAGCATGACTTAGAAAGTTAAGAAATAAACATAACCATGAATAATACTTTAATCAACATGGTGTACTGGACTCCAAGAATCTGATAAGCTAGTACTCTCATACCACCTTTATCATAATACAAGCCTAGGTCTTAGGCATGACCGGTGAATAGGGAGCCCGAAGGAACCCCAAACAAGCCCTCATAGTATATCATTAGACATCCTTGGTCACAAAAGCAATTAAAATGAAAAAGAGAGCAAAGCATAAACATGGGAATTATGGCTAAGGATAAAATTCCATATAATAACATCAAGAAGCAAGAGAGTCAAGGCCTATAGCATAGATACATAACATGTCCAGTAACACCTCTACAACATAGATGAGAACGGGGGCCACGACAAACATTTTGGCTCACCCTCATAGTGAATACATAACTAATGGTAAGATAGTCTAGTACATAAGAGGAGATCATAAGCAATGTCCCTGGAATGGAGACAATACTACTAGCAAAGTGGAGGAAGAAGAAGATCAAGCAATGCATCAGTTCCTACATAGTGACATCTTGTAGGCATAGAGTATACGTTAGTACATTAAAATGTACTAACTATGTTGGATGCAAGGCAATAAGTGACAGTAACATAATCGAACTGCGCAAAAATAGGTAATGAGTACATATAACAATATGACATGCAGGGAAGATACTCATACTAAATTAGGCTTATATGGATCATAAAATAAGTATAGCGAGTGACAATTCTTAGTGCAATTCAAGGCCTACCACTTCCTTGTAGAGGGAAATGTGCTACGAACCCCTTCATGAGGTTGATGGAGTACAAACCCCGCAACAAGGTTGATGGGTACCAACCCCCAACAATGTTACCCGAGCCTACCACCCCCCAAGCTAGGTCATCGAGGTAACAACCCCTCAACATGGTTACCCGAGCGTATAACCCCCTGACCTAGTGGTCATCCCCAATACTATAGAGATAATGTCATATATATATATATGTTATTATGTTATTATATCCCCAACACTAGTGTAAAACCATACAATTTAAGAGTGATATTATGTTACAAAACTCAATATAAAACCATCAATAGATACTTGGTAATACCCACAAGCAATATAAATCAAACCCCTTCATCAAATCTCATATTAGATCTTAGATTCATAGCTTAAAACATAGTAAAATAATCACAATTTCATAGATCCTAACATATTGGGTAGTGAATTTTATAATAAACAAGACACATTAGCAAATCCACTTTAAATCATGTAATTTATAAGAAAAGAAAACTTGGGCATCATGGGGGAAAGGACCCCATGAAAAAAGCACATACCTTAGCTTTGGAGATAAAATTGATGTATATTGGAGGTGGTGACTTGAAACTTGAGAGGAAATCCTTACATCCAGATGAGGTTTTGAGACTTGAATTTAGCAATAGAATATTTGGCTAAGTGTTTGAATGAGTATTAGGGAATGCTTAGAATGATATGAGGGTAAAACCTCAAATTTTGATACGGTTGCTCTTAAATTGGGGTTAGATCCATTTTCCACTCAATTTGACTCCTTTAACAAGAATATGAAGTCAAAGTTTTAATATCACGCATGGATCTTGAGATATATAGAAATTACTATTTTGATCACTTTCGAAGCACATTTTTGGCCACTTTTTGGGGTCATTTCATATCTATTGCCTAAGTATATGCATTTTTACTATGTTTCCTATCTCTTGTTGCATTATG
The DNA here is from genome assembly GCA_025642045.1 of Solanum sejunctum. NCBI lineage: Eukaryota > Viridiplantae > Streptophyta > Magnoliopsida > Solanales > Solanaceae > Solanum > Solanum sejunctum. The sequence goes on from JAOTQJ010148704.1 coordinate 41,236, forward strand.
TACTACATACTTAATATAGTCAAAATGTACTGACGCATATTCCATGCCCACATGATGTTACCATGTAGGAACCATTGCTCAACTTGATCATCTTCCTCCTCCACGTCGCTAGTACTATCTCTAGAAGCAAGTTTGGTAAGTAATGATCTTATGTTATGTAAAGATGCTTTTTTTTGTTTAGATGCTTATGACTATAAAGGTGAGCGTGGAGAGTGTAGTGGCCGCTACTCATTTCCATGTTTAGAGGTGTTGTTGGATAAGAGATGTAATGATGCTTGAGATTTGACTTTTTTTATGCTTTATGCTACTAAAGGCTCCCATTAGTCCCATCTATCCCTATTTATATTCTCTTGTTGTTTTTTAATTTCTTTCTCAACCAAGGATATGCAAATTATATACTAAAAGGCTTGTTTGGGCCCCCCTTCGAGTTCCATGCCTAACCCTAGGCTTGGGTCATGACAAGAAAACTCAAGGTAAATCAACCCACCAAAACATAGTAAAATCATCATGCAATATAGGTTGCAACCCCTCAACAATTTGCATAGTAGATCATAGATTGATAGCTCAAAACATGCTTAAACAGTCAACATTTCATAAAACCCCAACATAATTTATAATCTAATTTATAATAAGAGATACCTATATATAATCAAACTTGAAAACATTTAATTTACAAATAAAGGAGGGTTGGGCACCATTGATAAAAGGAATCTATGGTTGAAACCCACATACCTTAAATTTGGAGATTTACTTGATGAAGATTTAAATGAGAACATGAAGCTTGAATAAAGTTTCTTGAGATTCAAAAATGTGTTGGGACACTTGAATTTGGATGAAATATTTGGTTTAGTGTTATATAGGGTTTTGGGAGTGTCTTAAATGATATAGAGTTGAAAAATGACTAAGTATAGGTGTTTTTACACATAGGAGGACATGGGCCCAAGACCCTAAAGCCTTAAACCAAAACAAAAAATTGGGAACTAAAATAACACTTATCTGCGCCGGTGGTGCTTTGCTGCAATGGCGGGGATCCTCTCCGAAAATTATTTTTTTGGGAAAATTATTTTTTGCTGCGGTTGTTCTAAAATGGGGTTATACCCATTTTGCACTCAATATTTTCCCCCTAAACATTAATATAAAGTTGGATTTTCTATATCACACATGAATTTTAGGATATATTAAAGTTATGATTATGGGCATTTCCAAGGCACATTTTCGAGCATTTTTTGGGGGAGTTTCAATATCTTCTCCTTAGGAACATGCGTCACTGAATGTCAATAAAGTGTAAATAAGAAAAGTAGTCATGAATATCTCACCCAACATGAATGCAACAAATACATTTAAACATTATTTTCAAAAATCTCAACATGAATGTCAAAACTCAACATAAAGTTGTCAATATAAACATGAATGCAATCAATGACATAAAAGCTGAAACTTATGACTTGAAATCATATAAGGGAACTTAAATTAGTACTTTAGGCTTGAGTAGAGTGGAAGAGATATAGATAATCATATAAGGGAACTTAAATTAGTACTTTAGGCTTGAGTAGAGTGGAAGAGATATAAATATCATTTTCTCATGCCTGCCTCAGCTTTCCTTGTGACACTTTCAACTTGTTGGTTTCTCCAAAGAACATTGATGGAAGTTATATCTTTGTTTCTGAACCTCATGACTTGTTTATCCAAAATTTCTACTAGAATATCTTCGTAAGTCAAATTATCTTCTACAACACCAACAACATCAAAAGCTACAATGGTACTTGGGTCATCCACACACTTTCTCAACATAGATACGTTAAAGACCGGATGAACCATATTCATATCAATGGGTAACTCCAACTCATAGTCCACCTTACCAATCCTTTTCAGGACTCTACAGGGAACCACAAACCTTGGAATCAATTTACCCTTCTTGCCAAACTGAACACATCCTTCATGGGTGAGACTTTCAGATAGACCCAACATTAACCTTAAATTTACGGATCCCTTTTTCTGACATCGTAATAGGACTTTTATTGACTTTAGGTTATTTTTGATCTCTCCCTTATCAACCTCACTTTCTCCAATGACTTTAGAACCAAATCTGGGCCTAACAAAGCCATCTCTCCCACCTCAAACTATCCAATGGGGGACCGACAATGCCTAACATAATGAGCCTCAAAAGGAGCCATACCAATGCTTCAATGATATCCATTGTTGTAAGCAAACTCAATGAGAAGAAGATGTTTATCCTAACTACCCTTAAACTCTAAAACACAAGCTCTAAGCATATCCTCAAGGGTTTGGATAGTTTTTTTGGCTTAGCCATCTATTTTATGGTGAAAGGTCGTGCTAAGCTTAACTATTAATACCTAGACCTCTTTGGAAGGACCTCCAAAATTGAAAACTGAATTGATCACCACGATCCGATTTGATATAAAATGGCACCCTATGTAATCTAACCAACTCATGAATATACAATTTGGCTTAATCTTTGGCACCATATGTAGGTCTGACTGGTAGAAAATGAGTTGACTTTGTTATTCTATCAACCACAACCCAAATAGAATTAAAACGCTTTCTAATCTTATTCAATCCAAACATAAAATGCATATTGATTTCCTCCTACTTCCAATTAGGAATCTCTATGTTTTGGTCTATGCCACTCAACCTTTGATGTACAACTTTTACTTGTTGGCAATTGTGACATTCGAATAACAACTTCGCAAGGTCTTTCTTCAACCCACCCCACCAATACACCTCCCTCAAATCTCTATACATCTTTGTATAACTGGTGTGAATGAATAGGAATAATTATGAGTCTCATCTAGAATCTTATTTCTCAAATCACCAATACTAGGCACACACAATCTTATTTGGTACCTAAGAGTACCATCTCCCCTTGGGGTGAAAAGTTCCACTTTACCTTCTCTCACCAAGGCCTTCAACTCTTGCAATATGGGGTCAAGATCTTGTTTTGCCCCTCAATCAATGAAGACTTAGAACCATTAATAACCACTAAACCACTATTAACCACTTCTTCCAACCTAACCCCCTATCTAGCCAACCGATGAACCTATCTACCCACATCTTTGCCACTGTCATCAACATCAGCTAGACTACCCATAGACACCTTACATATAGCATCGAACACAATATTAGATTTACTAGGGTGATAATGCACACTCATATCATAATTTTTATGGAGCTCTAACGGATGATGTTCACACTCTAATAAGAAAGCAGTAATTGTCAAGAATTAATCTAATCGAAGGTTAGGGTAAAATCCACAAACAATACAAGGTATGACTATAAGAATTCACTATTAATTGTTTTAAATAAAGTCTCTAAATGGAGAGAGGGCTTCTGTGATTGGAAAACAAAAGTAAAATATATACTACAATACTACGTAAGGAAACACTTAATTTTAGGCATAACTTGGGAATTATGTTCCCCATGGTTCGTTGACTCAATCACATTAGACAACATGGCTACTATTGGAACATCTCAGGCACGATGGTAACTTAGGTTCTTCCAACCCTCTTGTGAAGGTGAAAGGTCAGATTTCACCATGGCGCATGGCCGACAACCTTTGTGTGCCAAGTAACCATTATCCATTGTCCCAGTTAACGTCCCCTTGGTTAGGTTTGTTTGATTAGAACAGAATACATCAATCGAATTCTGTCATTTACTTCTCTTTTTCTAGTTATCACTACCTTGGTTAGGATTGTAAGAGTAAACTGGGTTTGTTGTTGGATACCACTAAACAACAATCACAATGAAGTGAAATAAACAATACATGCAAAATCCCAGCTATAAAAATGCAATAAATCTCGGTCATCTTAAGTCAACTACCCATGGTTCCCACAAGCCCAAGTTTTGGGTGCTTATCTACTTATGTCTAAAGCAAAACCAACATAAATGCAAAGACAAGACATAGTTGAGAATTTTTATAACACCCTACACGTTGCACTACTAGTACAATTCAAATGAAACATGATATGGATTGGACAAATTGGCACTAAATTTTAAAAGTGCTTGAATCTCGTGTTAATGGGCTATGTGTGCGTCTAACGCTTAAGACGGTTGAGTGTCTGCATATTTTGTGTCGAGTTGATTAGATTAAGGCCTTAAATGATGGAAGATAATTAAGGTGCTTGTAGGACTTAGTAAGCTGGCAGGTGAGTCACCTATTTGCTTAGCTTAAATTTGCTATCTAAACAGAGACGAGGCTCGACGTCAAATTTATCTAAGTTCGATTATGAATAAAGTCTATAGTAAGGGTGTAAATTTTGCCCAAGTTTTAGTATCATAAATTTTATATATAATCAGCCAAATAAGTATGATAAAAAGGGCCTAAAGACATCACAACAAACTTAGCAAATTGGACCCAAAACTAAGTGAAAGCTGAAAATAGGCAGCCAAGCACATCAACTTGGAGACCCATTTAGGCCCAAGTTTGAGGGCCAAGCTAGTGTATAAGCAACTTGATAATGTATGGTATAAGATGGTCAAAATTTCAAGAGAAGGTAGGCATAATAGCTCTTTATAAAGGACTCCAAAGAAGCTCCACAAGTCATTGTTCACTTGAACTCACCAAAAAAAAAGATTTGTCTTCAAAGATCTCTCAACTTTTCTTCACCTTGTAAAGCAGCTAAATAACACTCCTAGGGTCCTAGGAGAATACCTACAACTTGAATCTATTGGTAAGTAAATTTATACCTATGTTTACTATGGTTTTCGTATGAAAAACAAGAAGTATATGCTAGTATGTTGGTGCTGGAAGATCTGGATAGATTCTGTGCTGAAAGTTGCTACACCTTTTCCATTTGTGTTGGTGATTCATATATGGTTTGTGTGTTGTATTATGAATATAACTTGGTGTTCTTAACATGGTTTGAGTATAAACATCACCCTAAGGTTGTTGTCCTAATTTTGGTTTCATTTAACAAGCGTGTTTTATCGAGTTATCTTGAGTGTCATGTTAATTGGAACTTGTGGGTTGAGGGATGTAAGGCTATTGCCTCACATCCTTAATGACTAATTTGTTACTGTTTTGGACTGACTCAAGGTTGTTTTTATATGTAAATGTTTCTGGAATACTTTGGTTAGAGTTGGAATACGTTTGAAATTGCCGACGTTGAAATGTAGCGAAGGAAGGTAATGTTATGCTGTCCATTTTTAGATTGTTTGGAATTGTGATGTGTTGTATTTTGTGGGCTGTTGGAAGACTATTATGACATTAAAATAGATTGTACATGATGTGTATATGCTAATGTGTATTAAAAAATACTATTAGGGGCAGAAAGGTTAAAGGAATACGCTCAGGTTTACAAACACCCGCTTGCTGCCCATATGTTATTTTGTTATGTAATTGGGCTGCCAAGATGTGTCTATTGACTGGTAATGCTAGTTTTATCCCTTACTATGTCATAGATAAGTATTTGGAGGAATAAAAGGTTATCTTGAGATAGTAATAAGGTTCAATGATGAGGTATGTAAGGTTATTTGATTTCGTATCACTTGGCATGAAACATAGCTCTCTCCTTGGTACATAAAGGCATTCACCAACTATGAAACAACTATTAACCATGTCTCCACTCTTGTATATGTTCATATGATTCCGTACATAGTCACCTTCAAAACTGTATACATGCTTGGATACCAAGTTATATGAATTCTTGTTACTAAATAAAGTTCACAAGTTATTTCATTTCATATGCATTTTATTATTTACATAATGTACTCTTTTCATTGTCATGTTGTCTTGTGTGATTATCCACATGTCACATGCTACATATACAGTCCTACAGCTCTAACATTATGGCCACCAAAAGAATTATCTCAAAGGTAATTGAAAGATAAAGTATACAATTTTTGGTAGGTGGTAGCCTGAGGGATGGAAATGACACTTATCCAGGGATGATCCTATCAACGGGGGGTAGCCCGAGGGGTTGAGTATAACCTATCAAGGTATGAACCCGATACAGTTTTACCACAGATCAGTTGGTCATTTGTTTTATAGTTGTGCACAGATTTTACAGTAAAGGTAAAATAATATAAAGAACATAAAGTACATAATCCCACAGTACAACTAAAGATGGTCTCTTATTCTGCACTAGTGTACAATTTCTTTTAAATTATTACTTTATATACAATATATTTTTCCTTACATACTTAGTACATTATCTTGTACTAACATCCCTTATGGGGGACCTACATCTCATGCTACAGGTACAGGTGCTAGTAGATCTCCCAAGTAGGAGTACAGGACATTCAGTGGCTGTAACCAAGCTCCAGGTTGCTTCATGGCTTTGTGTATATCTAGAGATTACATGTTTATATTGTACAGCTAATTGAGGCGGGGCCTATCTAGACCCTTATTAGATGCTTTTCTCTTATCTAGAGCCTTTGTAAACTATTTAAAGTCAAGGGTGGTCGTGTCTCATATTTTAAATACCGTGTCCCTAACGGCCTAGTCATATGCATTTCCTTTTGACTTATTGTCACTGTTTATCTTCTTAAAGGCATGTCAAATGCAGAAACCCCTTATATTGTGTATAGAAAGTGCATAGTTACAAGTTGGTTCTCCCAAGCCTTATTGGCAATGGGTGCCAATCCGCAATAATGGGACTTTGGGGCTTGATAGAAGTGGTATCAAAGCGAGTCATCGTTGGGAGTCTACAAAGCCGTGTCTATGTAGAATCTTGTTTATCGATGTATTATTCCCCATATTTATAAGCAGGAGGCTACGTGGCATTTAGGAGTTGTTACTTTCTTTCCATTCTTTAGATCGTGCCATAAAGCCAAATATAATATATGCCTTATGTCTAATCCTAAATTATTTTTTACAGCAAGTATGCCAGAAACAGGGCAGAATATAGGTAAAGGGAAGGAAATAGAGGTAGTGGTTGGTATACCCAGCCAGGTGAGACAACGAAATGAGGTTCGAGAGGAGTCTTTGTCACAGACTTCTCCAACTCCTCCGGTTCCTAATAAACTCAAGAGTAGTGAAATTTCCCTAGATCCACCTATTGATGCTATCGTGCAGGGTTTGAGAAATGCAGTCCAACTATTGACCCACATAGTTGCTGGACAAGTTCAAAGGCAGGAAGTTCCAGTTATAGGTACAGGTGGTAGAAATAGGTCAGCTGCTAGAAGGATATGTTATTTTCTTAACTTGGACCCTCCAACCTTCACTGGGTCAGATCCTAATAAAGACCCCCTAGACTTTATTGATTAGATTCAGCATACCTTAGATGTTATACATGTGAGTAGTATAGAAGTAGTCGAGTTAGCGACATATAGGTTGAAGGGTGTAGCTATATTGTGGTATAAAGTTTGGAAGCAATCTAAGGGTATAGATGCACCTCTAACTACCTAGCAGAGTTCAAAGAGGTATTTATTGACCATTATTCGCCATTAGAGATCCCAGAGGCCCGTGCAGACCAATTCTTGAATCTCTACCAAGGGAATTTGAGTGTGAGGGAGTATAGCCTTTAATTTGATTCCCTAGCAAGATATGCTCCTAATGTAGTTACTATAATAGCGAACAGGGTTTACCAGTATGTAGATAGGTTGGATACGTATCTAGTTAGAGATTGTTTCCTTGAAAAATGATATGGACAAAGCAAGAATGCAGGTTTTTGCACAAAAATTGTTGGATCAGAGGCAGAGAAGAAGAACACAAGAATTAGAAAGGGGGCAGGCCAAAAGAGCCCGATCTACAGGGTAGTTTACACCACCCTAAGGTAAGCTTAGGCCTCGATTTTCCGATATACTACCTAGGCCATCCTCCTCCTACTCTACAGTTGGTGCTCCACCATAATTTTAAGGGTCTCGAAGTAATCAGTTTGTTCAATGAGGCAAAGGGCAAGGTGCCTAAACAATAGGTTATTCAGCAGGCCAACCAATGACTCCTATATAACCTTATAAATAGTGTGGGAGGAGTCATCCGAGTATATGTCCTGTTAGGAATTATGTTTGCTATTGGTGTGGTAGGTCAGGGTATATAATGAGGGATTGCCTGAGGAGACGTATGGGTGGTATGACACAACCTACTAGGTCAACTATTGCATCATCATTATTAGTTCCTCCAGTAGGTAGGGGTCAGCAGGTACCTATGGGTCATGGTAGAGGTGTTAGAGGGGCAGCTAGCTCTAGCGGGGTCCAGAATCACACTTATACACTGGGGAGTTGACAAAATTTAGAAGCTTCACCGGATGTGGTTACAGGTACATTGTCCATCTTTCTACAAAATGTATATGCATTAATTGACCTTGGTTCTACCCTATCATACATCACTCAACTAGTTACTGGGAAGCTTAAGAGAACACCCAAATTATTGAACAAACTATTTGAAATTTCCATGCCAACTAGTGAATCTATTATGGCTAGAAGGATTTCTTATGATTGTGTAGTAACTGTTTGTGATGGTGACACATTGGGTGACCTTGTTAAGCTAGAAATGGTGGAATTTGATATTATAATAGGTATGGATTTGTTAACTTCTTGTTATTCCACCGTGGATTGTCGAACTAAGAAAGTGTACTTTCATTTTCAAAATGAGGTTGTTCTTGAATAGAAAGGCAATGTTGGGGCACCAAAGGGGAAATTTATCTCTTATTTTAAGGCCAGAAAGATGATATCCAAGAGGTATATATGTCACTTAGTTAGAGTGAGGGATATAGATGAAAAATCACTAACTCTTCAGTCAGTTCCAATAGTAAATGAATTTGTCGATGTATTCCTTGAAGAACTCCCAAGATTACCTCCTGAATGAGAAAAAGATTTTGGTATTGACTTACTCCCAGGTACTCAACCTATTTCTATCCCTTCATGTAGAATGGCCCCAGCAAAATTTTGTAAATTAAAAGAGAAGTTAAAAGACTGGATAAGAGTTTTATAAGACCTAGTGTGTCCACCTAAGGGTGCAACAGTGTTATTTGTACGCAAAAAGGATGGCACCTTGAGAATGCATATTGACTATCGACAATTGAATAAGGTGACAATTAACAAGAAATATCCCCTCCCCAAGAGTGATGATTTATTTAGTCAGTTACAGGGTGCCAAATAATTTTCAAAAATGGATTTGAGATCAGGTTATCACAAAGTGAGGGTGAAGGAGCAAGATATACCCAAGATAGCTTTCAGAACACGCTATGGACACTTTGAATTTCTTGTTATGTTATTTGGGTTAACGGGTGCACCAGCTATTTTTATGATCTAATGAATAGGGTATTTAAGCCATTCTTGGATGTGTTTGTGATACTATTTATACATGACATTTTGGTATATTCAAGATTAGAAGATGATCATGCAGATCATTTGTGACAGGTGTTACAGATTCTTCGTGATCGACAATTGTATGCTAAGTTTTCTAAATGTGAATTTTGGCTAAACTCAGTGGTATTACTGGGTCATATTGTGTATGATAAGGGAATAAAGGTTGATTCACAAAAAATAGAAGATGTGAAAGATTGGCCAAGATAAACAACACCAACTAAATTTCGGAGCTTCTTAGGCTTAGCATGCTATTACAAGAGATTTGTTGAAGGTTTTTTTTTCTATTTCTGCACCTCTGCCAAAGCCAATATAGAATGGTAGGGTAATTTATTATGCATCTAGCTAACTACTACCATATGAAAAAAAACTATCCAACTCATGATCTTGAGCTAGCAATAGTGGTATTTGCTTTGAAAATATGGCGCCACTATTTGTATGGGGTATATATTGATATATATACTGATCATAAGAGTCTACAGTACATCTTTAAGTAGAAAGACCTGAACTTAAGATATCGGAGATGGCTATAGCTAATAAAGGATTACGATGTTAATATATTATACCATCTAGAGAAGGCAAAGGTGGTAGTTGATGCTAGGAGTCATAAGGCAAACTTGAATACTGGTGATCCACTTGTGATAAATCAAGGAATGGTTAAGGATCTACATCAGCTAGCTAGTATAGAAGTTCACCTTCTCGAGACTCCAAAGGAAGGGGTTATTATACTTAATGTCGCAGAGTCTTTGTTGGTAATAGAGGTGAAAGAAAATTAGTCCGAGGATCATGTCTCAATGCTTCGTAAATGCATAGTGACCTATCCCATATCACTCTTCTTGAGGATGTCCAGGTTACAGAAGATCTCATTTATGAAGAGGTACCTGTTGCTATTCTAGATTGTCAAGTTAAGAAGCTAAGGAACAAAGAAATAGTGGCAGTTAATGTACTTTGGAGGAACCAGCGAGAAGAAGAGATAACATGGGAGGCTAAGGGTGGGATGAAATCAAAGCACCCTTACTTATTTGAATCTAAATAGGAAGTCCAATGCACATAATTGGGACACTGATAGGTACATGTGATTGAATACTTAATATGTTGTCAGAAGTTTGTGTAAGTACATGTTTAAACTTGGTTAAGCTATCCAATTGTGCTACCATTCGAGGATAAATGTTCCTAGGGGGGAGGATGTAAAAGCCCACACCTTGCACTACTAGTGCAATTCAAATGAAACATGACATGGATTGGACAAATTGGCGCTAAATTTTAAAAGTGCTTGAATCTCGTGTTAATGGTCTATATGTGCGTCTAACGCTTAAGAGGGTTGAGTATATGCATATTTTATGTCTAATTGATTAGATTAAGGCCTTAAATTATGGAAGAGAATTGAGGTGCTTGTAGGATTTACTAAGCTAGAAGGTGAGTCACCTACTTGCTTAGCTTAAATTTGCTATCTAAACAGAGACGAGGCTCGACGTCGAATTTATCCAAGTTCTATTATGAATAATGTCGGTATTAAGGGTGTAACTTTTGACCAAATTTTAGTATCATAAATGGGATATATGATCACCCCAAGAAGTATAATAAAAAGGGCCCAAAGACATCACAACACACTTAGCTAATTGGGCCCAAAACTAAGTAAAAGCTGAAAGTAGGCAGCCAAGGCCATCAACTTGGAGACCCATTTAGGCCCAAGTTTGAGGGCCAAGCTAGTGTATAAGCAACTTGATAATGTGTGTATATTATGGTTAAAATGTCAAGAGGTCGGCATAATAGCTCTTTATAAAGGACTCCAAAGCAGCTCCACAAGTCATTGTTCACTTGAACTCACCAAAAAAAAAAAACAGATTTGTCTTCAAAGTTCTCTCAACTTTTCTTCACCTTGTAAAGTAGCTAAACAACTCTCCTTGGATTCTTGGAGAACACATACACCTTAAAGGTAGTGGTAAGTAAGTTTATACATGTGTTTACTATGGTCTTCTTATGAAAAACAAGAAGTATATGCTAGTATGTTGGTGCTGGAAAATCTGGACAGATTCTATGCTGAAAGTTGTTGCACCTTTTCCTTTTGTTTTGGTGATGTATATATGGTTTGTGAGTTGTATTATGAAGATAACTTGGTGATTTTAACATGTTTTGATTGATAAACATCACCCTAAGGTTGCTGCCCTGATTTTGGTTTTATTTAACAAGCACGTTTTATTGAGTTATGTTGAGTGTCATGTTAATTGGAACCTGTGGGCTGAGGGATGTAAGGATATTGCCTAAAGTCCTTAATGACTAATTTGTTACTATTTTGTGACTGGTTCAAGGCTGTTTTTATGTGTAAATGTTGCTGAAATAGTTTGGTTAGATTTGGAATAGGTTTGGAATTGCCGACATCGAAATGTAGCGAAGGAAGGTACCGTTATGCTGTCCATATTTAGATTGTGTATAATTGTGATTTTGTGCTTTGTCGGCTGTCATGAGACTGTTATCACATTGAAAAAGTTTGTACATTATGTCTACATTCTAATGTGTATTAGAAAATACGATTAGGGGCGAAAATATTAAAGAAATATGCTCAGGTTTATAAACACCAGCTTGTTGTCCATCTGTTGTTTTGTTATGTAATTGGGCTGCCAAGATGTGTCTATTGGCTGCTAATGCTAGATTTATCCCTTACTATGTCATAGATAATATTTGGAGGAAGGGACGATTATCTTCAGATAGTAACAAGGTCCGACAATAAGGTATGTAAGGTTATTTGATTTTGTATCTCTTGGCACGAAACATAACTCTCTCCTTGGTACATAAAGGCATTCACCAACTCCAACACAACTATTAATAATGTATCCACTCTTGTGCATGTTCATATGATTCCGTACATAGTCACCTTCAAAACTACATACATGCTTGGATACCAAGTTATATGAGTTCTTGTTACTAAATAAAGTTCACAAGTTGTTTCATTTCATATCCATTTTATTATTTATGTAACATACTCTTTTCATTGTTATGTTGTCTTGTGTGATTATCCGCATATCACATGCTACATATACAGTCCTACAGCTCCAATATTATGACCACCAAAAGAATCATCTCAAAGGTAATTAAAAGATAAAGTATACAATTTTTGGTAGGTGGTATCCCGAGAGGTGTAGATAGCACCTAGCCAGGGACAATCCTATCAACGGTGGCTAGCCAGAGGGGTTAAGTATAACCTACACAGGGACAAACCCAATACAGTTTCACCACTAATTAGGTGGTCATTTGTTTTACAGCTATGCACAGATTTTACATTAATATAAAGAACATAAAGTACATGATCCTATAGTACAACTAAAAGTGGTCTCTTATGCTACACCAGTGTACAATTTCTTTTAAATTGTTACTTCATATACAGTATATCCTTCCATACATACTCATTATATTATAGCGTACTGACGTGCCTTACGGGGGACCTACATTTCATGCTGCAGGTACAGGTGCTAGTAGATCTCCCTAGTAGGAGTACAGGACATTCAACGGCTGTTATAAGCTCTAGGTTGCTTCGAGGCTTTGTGTATATCTAGAGCTTACATGTTTATATTGTACATCTAATTGAGGCGGGGCTTATCCTGACCCTTATTAGATGTTTTTCTCTTATCTAGAGGCTTTGTAGACTACGTAAAGTAAAGGGTGGTCGTGTCTCACACTTTAAATACTGTGGCCCCAACGGCCTAGTCATATGCATTTTCTATTGATTTGTTATCACTATTTATCTTCTTAAAGGCATGTCAAATGCAGAAACACTTTATAGTGTGTATAGAAAGCATATAGTTACTGGTTGGTTCTCCTAAGCCTTATTGGCAACGACTGCCAGTCCGCCCTAACGGGACTTTGGGGCATGAAAATTTTACCCAAATCAATGAGGAATGATAGAACAAAAAGTCACAAACCACAAGCTTAATATATTGAGGATGAATATAATATTGGATTTGCACTCCCAAAAAGTGGGGTTTCCAAGAGAAAATGAAAATCTATCCTAAAACCCTAAAATATTCTAGAGAATATTCCAAGGTGATGTTCAATGTTCACAATTTGGAACCTCTTCTAATAAAACTCTAACTTAAAGTATTTATTATAGTTACACATTTAGCCTTAAAAATTACACAAAACATACACCTTGCAGCTGGTACGTCTTGCAGGTATGACTCATAGGGTGCCTTACAAGTCATAATTGGGGCCTCATATTAGGTGTTTGGCATTTTGGACTCAACTGGTATGACGCACTTGTACAAGTTGTTGCTTGGGCTATGACTTCTATGCTTCTCTCATATTCTAGTCCTCTAATTTTTGGTCCAAAGTTGTGGCTTTCTATTTCCTACTACGATTCCACCTATACAAGTTAAATTGAGACCAACGACTCATAAGGTGGCCTCGTAAGGCTGACCTCCACTTAGAAAATTTATAATATTTGCTCTTTATTTTTGGCTACGAGATCACCCTAGGAGCGGACAAAAGTCTACCCTTCAATATATTGAAGTTTCTCTCACATTCATGAGTCTATAAAAACTTAACCTTCTTTTGAGTCAATTTTTTCATATGGGAAACAATTGAGAAGAAACCATCCACACACCTTCTATAGTAACCCACAAGGCCCAAGAAACTCTTAATATCCAATGGGGTCAATGGTCTAGGACAATTTCTAATGACATCAGTCTTCTTAGGATTCACCTTAGTACCATCCCTCGAGACCACATGACCCAAGAATGCAACCTCTTTCAACCAAAACTCACACTTTTCATATTTTGTGTACCATTTGTCCTCTATCAATCTTTGCTATACCACCCTCAAATGGCTCATATGCTCCTCCATACTATGTGAATAGACCAAAATGTCATCAATAAGGACCACAACAAAAGAATCAAGGTAGGGCTTGTGGACCCTTTTCATTAGGTTCATGAAGATGGTTGGTGCATTAGTCAACTCAAAGGACATCACCACAAATTCATAGTGCCTATATCTAGTCTAGAAGGTCATCTTGGGAATATCACACTCCCTCACCCTCACTTAACGATATCTGGACCGAAGATCAACCTTAGAAAAAAGCTATCCCCTTGCGATTTGTGAAATAAGTCATCAATTCTTGGAAGAAGATATCTATTCTTTATAGTGACCCTATTGATTTGTGGTAGTCAATGCTCATTCTAAGTGACCCATCCTTTTTCTTTAAAAACAACAATAGTGTAGCCCAAGGTGATTGACTAGGTCTAATAAATTCCTTTTCTAACAAATCTTTCAATTGTTTATTTAACTCCTTCAACTCTGCCAGGACCATATGTTAAGGGGGAATAGAGATAGGTTGAGTATCAAGAATGATATCTATGCTAAAATCTATCTCCCTTTCGGGATGAACATAGGGGAGGTCATTTGTGAAGACATCAACAAACTTGTTTACAATGGGGACCGGCTCCATTGAAGGTATTTTGCACTCCACATCTTTAATCCTCACAAGATGATACGAACATCCCCTAGAAATCAACTTATGGGATTTAATGCATGAAATGAATCTACCCTTAACCACCACATCTTGACTTTCCCATTCAAGGATGGTTTCATTGGGAAATTGAAACTTGACCCTACGGGGTCTAAAATAAATAAAAGCAAAGTAGGCATGTGACCAATCCATCCTAGAATGACATCAAAGTCTACCATGTCTAATTTAACAAGATCACAAGGCAACAACTTATCCAAAATACAAATAGAACAACTACGATAAACTTTTCTAGCAATAATAGATACACCAATGTGAGTAGACATTTCATATGACTTATGCAACAAATCAAGGACAACATCGAACTTTTTATCAACCAGAGGGGGAACAAAGGAAAGAGTTGCACCCGATCAATCAAGGCATACACATCAAAGTCAAAGATTTTCAACATATTGGTAACAAGATTGGGGACCTCACCAACCCCTTGCCTCCTATGTAAAGCATAAAATTGATTGTACCTTGGGGCACCACCTTGAGGACCACCTCACCCAAAGGGAGTACATTATCACATCAAACCTTGCCATGGTTTCTTGGACAATCTACCTTCTTGTTCCTAAGCTCCCTAAATTCATAGCATGCATTAGAACACTTCAATCATGGGCCCCTATGACCCCCTCTATATTTAGGACACACATCATTAGGAGCCACACCAACAATACCTTGAGTCCTAGGGAAGTCATTGGCAAGCCCACTATTAGTAGCATGAAGAGACCTTTGGCCTTGAAGAAATCTAACACCCTTTCGGAACTTACCCTCAAAATGGACCCACTTTTCCTCATGGCCCCTGTTTTTTCTCAATTTGTCCTCCTCTATTTTCTCAGCATATGTCATAAACCAAGACAAGTCCATGTCACCAATTAGCAAGGGAGACCATTATTCTTCACTTACCAAGTCGGGGACCCCCATCACTAATTTATTCATCCTTGATATAGTATAGGCCACCAACCGAGGAGTATACTTTGAAAGTTTAAATCTTACGGCGTACTTTCTTACATTCATAGCATCATGTTTCAAGTTCATAAGCTCCGCCAATTTTGCTTCCCTAAGCTCAAGAGGAAAACGCTGATTAAGGAAAGCTAATTTGAGTTCTTCCTAAAGCACCAAATAACCATTTCCCTTCTCACCCTTCTATTGATCATACAAAATTTAGGCTACCCCCTTGAGTTGGTACGCCGCCAACTCTGCCTTTTTATTTAGCCCAACACCCATGATATTCAAAATTTTGTAAACCTCATCACTGAACACTTGTGGATCTTCATCCACCTTTGACCCATGGAAAATCAGAGAATTCATCCTCATGAAGTCTCTTACCCTAGCTCTCGAGGAAGTAGCATAAGGGGCCTAGACCCCTTGTTGGACTTGGTTGGCTACTACTTAGGCAAGCATAGCAAGAACATCCCGAAGCTCACCATTAGTAGGTTGCTCTGTGGGATTTTGGGCTCGTCTTCCTGTAGTGTTTGGCATGATCTAGCATAGCAAAAAACAATCATTAGAGGGAAGATACTTACCACAACTCTATAGCATAACTTAGAACATAAAGAAGGTAAACATTTCCTAAAATTCCTCATAGCCTTATATTCATAATCATAGGGCGCTTCACAACCATGAATACAACAGTAATCAATGCGCTGTGTCGTACTCTGAGGATCTATCAGCCTATTGCTTTGAACCGAGATATGACATAATGAATAGGAAACCTAAAAGGATCCCAATTAAGCCTCTAAACTTCTCATTAAACATCATTGGTCGCAGAAGAATGTAAAAGACATAAAATAAAAATAAGGGGCAAAGGGGCTAAAGGATAGCTTGCAAAACATAATCATCAAGAGACAAGAGTCATAACTTATATCATAGATGCAAAACTTACAAAACAAACACCTCTAAATACATAGATATGAGCAGGGGCCAAGACAAAGTAACCAGGCTTACCCTCATTGTTAAAATAGAAATTAATGTACGATGTCTCAATACCAAGCTAGAGAAATGTAGACCAAAGTCCCTGAAATGGGGGACTAATCAACTAGCTTAAGTTGCACAATCTAGCAACATGGAGGAAGATGAAGATCAAGTTAGGCTCCGATTCCTACATGGTGATATCATGAAGGAAAGAGTTTTTTTTAGCATGTTTGAATGTACTAAGTATCTGGAATGCAATGCAATGAGAATTTAGGCATCATAATCAAAATGCATAATAATAGGCAATAGGCATACTGTAGCAAGATGACATATATGATTAATGCTAGAGCTAAACATGCTTAAATAACTCATGATTATATAAGGTATCATACATGAAGAATAGACCAAGGTAGATTTCCAAAGTATAAACACTTGATAGGTTGGTGATGATAGCACCAATCACCCTAGTGTGTGAGGAATTAACCCCTGATCAAGGTTAGTGATGATAGCACTCATCACCCTAGTGAGTGAGGTATTAACCCCTCATTAAGGTTAGTGAAGATAGCACCCATCACCCTAGTGGTTGATATATTAACCCCTCAACTAGGCTCCCGGATCGGGAATGGTCTAATACAACACATCATATAGAAGTCATCATGTAAATAAGGTCATTTATCATCAGATAATCATTTATGTCATATCTCATGCTTTGGACCTTCAATTCCATGAGAAACCCTAGCCGGACATTTTATTAAACACTTTGGGGGGTGTAATGGGTGTAAAAGACCATGCAATTTTGATATGAAATCATGCAAGAAAATCTTTTGTAAGACTATCAATCAATACCTTGCAACTCCCTGAAGACATTCACATCAAAATCTCTCATCAAATCCAACATTAGCTCCATGATTTAGAGATCAAAACATGCTAAAACATCCATATTTCCATGAATCAAAATCACTGTGTAGTAACTTTCTTAATACGCAAGACCCATATGTAAAATCAACTTTAAATCATGCAACATTAGTAAAAAGAAGCTTAGGTACTATGGGTGAAAGGACCCAATTCAACAAAACATACCTTAACTTTGGACTTGGTTAAGATTGGAGATGAAGACTTGAAGCTTGAAGAAGAACCATGAAGGAAACCTTACCTTGGGATGAGGGTTAGGGACTTGAATTTGGGATTTATTGGGAAATGTTTAGGGTGATATGAGGGTGAAATTTGACTAAGTTTAGGTAAAAACACATATGGAAACATTTGGAATTTGCCCAAAACTGAAAAATAGTGTCCAAAATAACACAGGTGTGCGACGCAGAGGCGATGCAAAAAACCCATTGGAATTTGGATTCTTGAAATTTCATAATTGCTAAATCTTTGCTCTTAAATTGGGGTTAGACCTTCCCCCCCTAATTTGTACCCCCTAAACAAGAATTCGAGGTTGGATTTTCATGATAAAAAATGAATTTTGAGATATACAGAAATTAAAATTTTGGGCATTTCGAGGCACATTTTTGCATAATTTTTGGGGCTATTTCACCTTGTTAGAGACATAGATGCACTAATAGGGGTAGACACCTTATATGACTCACACAACAATTAGGATTAAACATGGGACTTTTTGGTAATAAAAGGGGTAACAGAAGAAAGAGTGGCACATGGATCAATCAATGCATACACATTAAAATAAAAGATTTTCAACATATTGATAATAACGTCTGACACCTCATCAACCCCTTACCTCCTATGCAAAGCATAAAATCGATTATGCCTTGGGGCACCATATTCTCTTCCGAAGGAACCACATTTGCAGCTTATGGACAAACCTCCTTATCTTTGTTGCTATTTCAAGGGCAATCCAACATCTTATGTCTAACTTCTCCGCACTCATATCTCACATTAGTTTCCCTCAAGCATGGGCCACTATGACCCTTACCACATTTTGGACATCCACCATTAGGAACCACACCTCTAACACTTTGGTCATTTAGAAAATCATTGTTAACCCTCTTATAAAATGCATAAAAAGACCCTTGCACTTGATGGAACCGGCCACCCTATAAACTATGGAACTTTCCCTCAAAATAGGCCCTTTTGGCCTCATGACGCCTTCTCTTCCTCAACTTTTTCTCCTCATTTGTTCACATAGGTCATCAAATGGGACAACTCCATGTCACTAATCAATATGACAGACCGATACTCCTCACTCACCAAGTTGGAAAGATCCACCACAAATTTATTCATCATAGACCTTGAGTCGGCCAACAAATATGAAGTATATTTTGAAAGTTGTTGAAATTGAGGGAATGCTCCCTCACACTCATAGACTCTTGTTTCAAATTCATAAATTCAACTAATTTGGCTTCCCTAAGCTCAAGTGGAAAGAATCGATTAAGGAAAACCACCTTGAACTCCTCCCAAAGTACCCCCTTATACTCTTTACATTGATTGTACCATAGTTGTGCTACCAATTTGAGTTGTTAGGCCGCCAACTCCGCCTTATCCTCCAATTTCACACTCGTGATAGTCAAAATCTTTTAAACCTCATCTAGCAAAGTGAGAGTATCTCGAAACACTGCATTAGACGGTTGCTCCTCAGGTATATGGGCTCTTCTTCCTCCCGTGTTAGGCATGATCTAGCATACCAAAGGACAATCATTTGGGGAAAATCCTTGCTTCAACTTCTATAGCATGACATTGAGTATGAAGAAGGGAAACATTTCCTAAATGCCTTATAGCGTCTTGCTTATAGTTGTGGTGCACAACACAACTATGAACAAGACTTTAATTGATGTGGTATGTTGCACTCCGAGGATCTAACAACCTAATGCTCTGATATCAACTTTATCATGACCCAAGCCTAGGGCCTAGACATGACACGATGCAAGAAAAACCAAAAGGGACCCCAAGTAAATCTCTTAGCACATCATTACACATCCTTGGTTGTGAAAGCAATAAAATAAAACAAGAGATAGTAAATAGGGATAATTGGGGCTAAAGGACAGCTTTCATATCATAAACAACAAGGGTAAATACAGAGCCAAAGCTTATAATATTACATATGACATGTTGAATAACACCTCTACTACATAGATAAGAGCGGGGGCCAAGATAAGCAACTATGCTCACCCTCATAGTCAACATGTACAGAGAAGAAAGATTGCCTTAGAACATAGAAAGAGGTCATAAGCATCATCCCTGAGATGGATGACTTACCAAAGAGCTTGGAAGAAGTCGTACTAGCCATGTGAAGAAGGATGATCAAGCGAGGCTCCGGTTCCTACATGGTGACATCATGTAGGTGTAGAGTATGCATTAGTATATTTAAATGTACTAAGTATGTAGGATACAATTCAACAAGTGATAAGCACCATAAGCAAAATGCATAACATAGGCAATAGGTAACCATATAGAAATATGGCATGTATGATCGATGCTCAAAGTAAAACCATGCTTATATAGAACATAATACATGTGTAGGGAGAGACCATTATTAGTGCATATCCAAGGCCTACCATCTCCTTGGAGAGGCGAATGATGTACGAACCCCTCAATAGGTTGATAAGGTACAACCCCCCCCCCCAACAAGGTTGATGAGGTATAAACCCCCTAACATGGTTGCTGGAGTACAAATTCCCCAACATGGTTATCAAGGTACAAACCCATCGACATGATTGCATGGTTTTACCACCTCCCGAGTGAGGTGATTGGGGTACTAACCCCTTATAAAGGTTACACGAGCCTACCACCACCCAATTGAGGGTTGGTCAATGCCCAACACTATAGAGATAATACCATATACATATATTCCTTTAATCGTCATATAGTAATTCAACTCATAAGACAGAGATTGGACCTTCAATTCCTCAAGAAATCATTATCCGGATATTTTATCAAACACTTGGCTAGTATGTAGTACTAGTGTAAAAAATGCAAATCGAGAGTAAAATCATGCCAGAAAATTCAATGTAATACCAGCAATAGATACTTGGTAAAACCATCAAGCAATATGCATTAACACCCTTCATCAAATCTTACAATAGATCTTAGATTCATAACTCAAAACATTTTAAAACAACCATAATTTCATGAAAACCCAACATGTGTAGCGAAATTCATAATAGATAGAACCGATGAGTAAATCAATTTAAATCATGCAATTTTGGGTAAAAGAGAGCTTGAGTATCACGGGTGAAAGGAACCCATGAGAGAAATCTAGATACTATGACCTTGGGAGATCCCTTGAAGAAGATTAGAGATAGAGACTTGAAGCTTGAATGAGAACCTTAAGATCTAGATAAGTTTTGGGACATGATTTTGGAGAGAAATATTTGGCTAAGTATTTGATAAATATTAGGGAATTTGTTGGATGATATGATGGTGAAATATGACTAAGTATAGGTATTTTCATGCATGGGAGGGCTTGGGCCCAAGACCTAGAATCCTTAGATCAAGATAAAAAAACTGACAACAAA
The DNA here is from genome assembly GCA_025642045.1 of Solanum sejunctum. Classification (NCBI taxonomy): domain Eukaryota; kingdom Viridiplantae; phylum Streptophyta; class Magnoliopsida; order Solanales; family Solanaceae; genus Solanum; species Solanum sejunctum. The sequence continues at coordinate 62,386 of JAOTQJ010148704.1, forward strand.
ATACATATGAGTGCATCTGGTCCACAACATGTACCTATCACGAAATGAAAATTTACATAGGTCCACGACAACTACGAGACACGGCACCATTGCAGGTCGATTCTAGAAACCAAAATTTTAGGAAAATGAAATTGCGAGTCATTTGCTCTAAAATTAGAGTTAGATCTATTTCCCACTCAATTGTACCCCTTGAGGGTGACTATCTATGGGACCATATGAACATCTTCAAGAGTGTAGACACAGTTAATAGCTGTGTCGGAGTTGGTAAGTGCCTTTATGTGCCAAGGAAGGATCATTGTTTCATGCCAAACAATAATATGAAATCAGGTAGCCTTTGATACCTCATTGTATGACCTAGTTACTACCTCAACATAACCTTACCTTTCTCCAAGTATTTATCTACGACATAGTAGGCAATAGGAGTAGTATTAGCAGCAAAACACTTCTTAATCCCACAAAAACTAACACCTCGACAGCAAGCTTATAATTAGTAACACAAACGCATTCCTTCAATCTTTTCACTTAAAATCATATTTTCTAACACACACTCACATGTACACATTATGTGCATCCTATTTTAGTGCCACAAAAGTCTTACAACAATCCATAAAGAACAATTACATAACAATTCTACATAACCTACAAATGGACAGCATAGCGTTACCTCCCTTCGCTACATTTTGACGTCGACAATCCCAAATCTATTCCAACTCTAACAAAACTATTCCAACATCATTTACTTATACAAACAGTACTAAAACAGTCTTAGAATAGCATCTAAAAGTTATGAAAGATGTGAGCCAACAATCTTCCATCCAACAGCTCACACGTTCCAATCAACATTATACTTAAGATAACACAATAAAACGCATTTGTTAAATGAAACCAAAATCAGGGAAGAAACTATAGGGTAATATTTATACCTCAAACCATATTAATAAAATCTATTTTTCTTCATAAAATAGTGCACAAACCATAGAGAAGTCACTAAAACAGAAGGCAAGTGTGCAGCAACTTTCTAAATAAATGTTGTCCCAAATTTTTTAGTACAAACATACTAGAATAGACTTTTGTTTTTCATAAGAAAATAATACTAAATACATATGTAAACTTACTTACCACTACCTTTAAGGTGTAGGGACTCTCTAAGAATCCTAGAAGTTCCCTTGTGGCTGCTTGCTAGGTTAAGAAATAAGAGCAATAATGTTTTGAGAAAGCTGAAATTTTCCATGTCTAAGAGTGAATGAATTTTGCTGCTTATAACCCATTTTTAAAGGCCTAATTTGGCCACCTTACTCTTGACTTTCTGACCACCTTATACCATATAATAATAAGCTGGTTATCTAGTAGCTTGGCCCTTACACTTGGGCCTAAATGGGTCTCCAAGTTGATAGGCTTGGGCTGCCCATTTTCTAACTTTCTCTTAACTTAGTTTGGGCCCAATTAGCCAAGTGGGTTGTGGTGAACTTGGGCCCTTTCGTCTTACTTCTTGGGCTAAAAATGTAGTACATTTATGATTCTAAAACATGGGAAAAAGGCACAACCTTAACATGGACTTTATTCATAATTGGACTTAGACAAATTCGACATCGAGCCTCGTCTCCGTTTGCTAGCAAATTTAAGCCAAGGAAGTAGGTGACTCACCTGCTAGCTTCCTAAGTCCTACAAGCATCTCAATTCTCTTACTTCATTTAAGACCGTTATCTCCTCAATTTGACATAAAATATATATTTACTCAACCCTTTCAAGCGTTAGACACACATATTCCACTAAAACATAAACTTCAAGCACTTTAACAATGGTCACTAATTTGATCAAATTATATCATGTTTTATTTGCATTGTACTAGTGTTGTAAGATTTGGGGTGTTACAGTTCCCTTAGAATGTGCATTGCTACCAGATACTTAATATTGTCAACATAAACAATAATTACTCTCTACTAAGGATCAATGATCTTTTTGACCAACTTTAAGGGGTTAGTCACTTCTCTAAGATTGATCTTTAGTCCGGGTACTACCAAGTGAGAGTGAGGGAGTGGGACATTCCGAAGATGGCTTTTCACACTAGGTATGGACACTATGAGTTTGTTGTTATATCCTTTGATTTCACTAATGCATTGGCTATCTTCATGGATCTTATAAATAGGGTCTTTAAACCCTACCTGGATTATTTTGAGGTCGTTTTCATTAATGATATTTTAATTTATTCTCATAGTGAGGAGGAGCATATGAGTCACTTGAGGGTGGTGCTATAAATATTGAAGGAAGAGAAGTTATATGCTAAATATGAGAAATATGAGTACTGGTTGAAAGAGGTTGCCTTTCTTGGTCATGTGGTGTAGGGGGATGATATTAAGGGGAATCCTAAAAATACAAAAGTGATTAGGAATTGGCCTAAACCTTTGACTCCATCGGATATTAAAAATTTCTTGGGCATAGTAGGTTAGTATCGGAGGTTTCTGAATGGGTTCTCTTCGATGGTTTCTCCTATGACTAAGTTGATCCAAAAGAAGGCTAAATTTTATTTGACCAATGATTGTAAGAGGATTTTCCAAACCCTGAAGAATAAACTTGTCTTCCCTCCTATCTTGTCATTACCGGAAGGGTTAGAAGGGTTTGTTGTGTATTGTGATACCTCAACAATTGGTTTGGGTTATGTTTTGATGTAAAATAGTAAGGTGATAGCCTATGCTTCTAGATAACTTAAGGTGTATGAAAAAAATTATCCTACCCATGATCTTGAATTTACTGCCATGTTATTTACTTTGAAAAATTGGCATCATTATTTTTATGGGGTTCATGTTGATGTGTTTGCCGATCATAAGAATCTCCAATATGTGTTCACTCAAGAAGATCCTAACTTGAGATAGAGAAGGTGGTTAGAGCTCCTCAAGGATTATGATATAAGTGTGCATTATCACCCCAGTAAGGCTAATGTTGTGGCCAAAGCTTTGAGTAGAGTGTCTATGGATAGCCTAGATCATGTTGGTGGTGGTGGTAAAGAGGTGGCTAGAGAGGTCCATCGATTGGATAGATTGGGACTTAGTTTGGAGAAGATTGATAATGATAGGGTACTGGTTGTTGAAGGTTTTAAATCTTCATTGGTTAAGGAGGTAAAGCTAAAGCAAGATCTTGACCCCACATTGTTAGAGTTAAAGAAGTTGGTGGGATATGGTAAGGTGGAGTGATTCTCCCAAGGGGGAGATAGTGCCTTTAGGTACCAAGGTAGGGTGTGTGTGCCTATTGTTGATGGCTTGAGAGAGATTATTCTTTATGAGGCTCCTTAATTTTCCGATTCTATTTACTCTAGTTCTATAAAGATGTATAGATATTTGAGAATGGTATACTGGTCAAGAGGTATGAAGAAGGACATTGCTAGGTTTATATCCGATTGCCATAATTGTAAATAAGTTATAGCAAAGCATCAAATGGCAGGTGGCCTAGCCCATGATATACAGATCCCTACTTAGAAGTGGGAGGTAATTAACATGGATTTTACAGTTGGGTTGCCAAATACTAGAATGATTTTAATTCTATTTGGGTTGTATTTGATAGAATGATAATGTCGGCTCCTTTTCTACTAGTTAAGACTTCTTATGGTACCGAAGATTTTGTCAATTTTTACATTCATGAATTTGATATATTTCATGGGTTTCCCTTATCTATCATAGTAGATTGTGGTGCTCAATTCACTTCTCACTTTTGGAGGCCCTTCTAAAGAGGTAATGGTACCTAGGTAAATTATATTATGGCCTTTCACCCTTAAATGGATAGCCAAGCTAAAAGAACTATCCTAACTCTTGACGATATGCTTAGAACTTGTGTTTTGGAGTTTAAGGGTAGTTTAGATGGTCACCTTTCATTCATTGAGTCTACTTACAATAATAGTTATCACACAGGCATTAGTATGGCTCCTTTTGAGGCCCTTTATGGTAGATATTGCAGGTTCCCGATTGGATGGTTTAAAGTAGGGGAGATGGCATTGCTAGGCCCTTAAATGATTATGGAGGCCATGGAAAAGGTGATGATGATAAGAGAAAGACTGAACATAGCCCAAAGTCAACAAAAGTCTTATGCCGATGTGAGAAAAATGATCTTGAATTCAAGGTTAGTTATTTAGTCTATTCGAATGTCTCACCCATGAAGGTTATGGTTCATTTTGGTAAAATGGGTAAATTGATTCCAACATTTGTTATTCCTTATAGAGATTTGAGGAGGATTAGTAAGTTGGCCTATGAGTTAGAGTTGCCCAATGATATGAATATGGTTCATTCGATCTTCTATGTGTCTATGTTAAAAAAGTGTATGGGTGATCGAACTATTATTGTGCCTCTAAATGTTGTGGTGTTGTTGAATATAATTTGAGATATGAAGATGTCTGGGTAGAAGTTTTTGATACACAAGTGAAGAGTTTTGGAGCAAGGATGTGGCTTCTTTCAATGTCCTTTGGAGAAATCAATAAGTTGAAAGTGCCATATGGGAAGACGAGGCGAACATGCAAAATCAATATCCCTATATCTTCCATTCTACTCAAGCCTAAGGTACCAATTCAAGTACCTTATGTGATTTCAAGTCGTATGTTACAACCCTTACATCATTGTTTCTGTAGACCAATTTATGTTGATTTTGACACTTATGTTGAGATTTTTGAAAGTGATGTTAAAGTGCATTATTGTATTATTATTTGGGCTAATTCCTTCATGATAACTCTTCTTATGTATGATTATTTGATATTTGGAGATGAATGTTCCCAAGGGGGAATAATGAAAAGCCTTTTAAACTGCCTGAAAATGTACCTCACAAATGCTCATAATTGTAATTTCAATATATCTCTAAATTCATGTGTGATATCAAAAAATCTGACTTCATATTCTTGATCATGCAAAAAATTAAATGGGAAATAGGTATAACCCTAATTTTAGTACAGCCATAGCAAAATTTGTTTTTCAAGTTTGTACATTGGCTCCATGATGGATAGCCATCGCGGAGCTATGAAATTTGCTGCCTATTTTCTTATTTCATCCTAAGGGTTTGCGGTCTTGGGCCTAAGCCTTCCTATACATAATAATATTTCAACTCCATATCCTAGAAGACATTCTCCAAAACCCTCTCTAACACTTACAAAAATATTCACCTAAATTCAAGTATCTCAATCTCATTCCGGATCTCTAGGATTTCATTGAAGCTTCATATCTTTAATCAAATCTTGATCAGGGAAATCTTCAAAGTTGAGCTATGTGGGTTTCAATCAATGGACCCTTTCACCTATGGTGCTTAATATTCCTTTTACATAAATTGAATAGTTTCAAGTCAAATTATCTACGGGTATCTCTTACTATGAAAGTTGATGAAAAACTATGTTGGGGTTTCATAAAATGTGACCATTTAAGCATGTTTTGGGCTATGAATCTATGATCCATTATATGATATTATGAAAGGTTCTTATGTTTGTTGCATGAGGATATTAACAAGTGTTGGTGGGTGGTTTTACATTGATTTTTCTCACATGATTTCACTCTTCATTGCATGGTTTTGTACTAGCATTGGACCCCCGCCAAGTGTTTGATATTATGTCTGGTTATGGAATCTTGAGACATTGAAGGTATAATATATGAAATATAAGTTAAGTGAATTTATGATGATGAAAGGAATGTATGTATGTGTTGATCTCATAAAAATTACCTATAGTGTTGTAAGGTGACCGCACCTAGTTGATAAGGTGCTATGCCTCAACCACTATGATGGGTGGTGGTGTACCATCAACTAATTGGGGGGTATATTCCTCAATCATTTCGATAGGGGGTGGTCATGCTCAACTACCAATTGGGGGGGGGGGGTATATTCCTTAATCACTTTTATTGAGGGTGGTCATGCTCATCTACCATATTGAGGGGTATTTACCTTGACCACTATGACGGAGGGTGGAATTCCCATCTATCGATTAAGGGGTAAATTTCTCAATCACTTCCCAACGGATGGTCATACATTGGATCCCAAGTACTACCTTTCTTGGTCTATTATGCTGGTCTCTTCCTACACTTATATTATGTTTTATATAAGCATGTTTTACTTCAAGCATCATTCATACATGCCATACTACTATTATGCTGATTTATTGCCTAATTAAGCATTTTGATTATGATGGTTATCTCTTTTTGGATTACATCCTACATATTTCATATATCAAGACATATTAACGCATACTCTATTCCTATATGATATAACCATGGAGGAATCGAAACTCCTTTTCATCATCTTCCTCCTTTATGTGGCTAGTTGGTCCTCTTGAAGATACACTATTGGTGAGTCCACAAGTTTGGGGACACTAGCCTTGCTCTTTAACTCTTACTATCTCTTTATTTTGCACTTTGATACTAAAGGGTGAGCCCAAAAAGTTATGTTGGTCCCCAATCAAATCTAATCTTAGAGGTGTTGTTGCACAAGTTGTATAATCATACTTTGAGCTTTGAGTCTTTTATGACTCATGCTTTAAATGACTTTCCTTAGTCCCTTTATCCTTGTTTATACTTTCTTGATGTTCTTTGCTTCCGCGACCAAGGATGTGTGGTTTATATGCTATGAGGCTTTTTTGGGTCCTTCCGGGTTCTAATTTGCCATGTCACGTCTAGACCCTAGGCTTTGGTTATGGCAAGGATTTTATCAGAGCACTAGGTTGTTAATAGTCCTCGGCATCCAACACACCACATCGATTAGAGTCTTATTCATGGTTGTGAAGTGCACCATGGTTGTGAGTAAGATACTATTAGATGTTTTAGGAAATGTTTGGCTTTTTCATGATCTATGTCATGCTATAGGAGTTAGGTAATGTTTCCCCTCTAACAAATGTTCTCTACCATTTTTTATCATTCCTAATACAAGAGGAAGAAAAGCCCGACACCCGAGGAATAATCGTCTCATCCCGCTCCTTAAGCTCCTTAAGATGGGGGAGTGACTCATGAGGAATATCGGGATGCTATAACCATGCTAGCCCATGCTGTGACTAATCAAATCAACCATGGGGCCCAAGCCTATCATGGTTCCATACTGGCTTCAATAGTGAGAGACTTTACTAGATTGAACCCACTAAAGTTCCATGGGTCTAAAATGGATAAGCACCCTCAAGAATTTATTGATGAGGTGTACAAAGTTTTCTCTGTCATGGGGTTTAGATAGGAGGAGAAGGCAGATTTGGTGGCCTACCAACTCAAGGAGATGGCTCAAATATGGTATATTCAACAAAAATCGGAGAAGGGGAAGAATAATGTCATACTTTAGGATGAGTTTAAGGTGGCATTTCTGAGCCTATTCTCCCCTCTTGAGCTTAGAGAGGCAAAGGTGATGTAGTTTATGAATCTAAAGAAAGGATCTATAAGTGTAAGGGAGTATGCCCTCAAGTTCAACAAATTCTCTAAATATTCTCCATAATTGGTTATCGACCCGAGGTGTAGAATGAACAAATTTGTGATGGGGGTATTTGATTTGGTTAATGAGGATGTCATGACACTATATTAATCAGTGATATGGATTTGTCCTGCCTAATGACTTATGCCGAACAAATGGAGGTGGAGAAGCTTAGAAAAAAGAGAAGTGGTGAGGCCAAGAGCGCCCGATTTGATGGTAGGTTCCAAAGTCCCAAGGGTGGCTGATTTCATCAAGGCCAAGGGTCTCCTTATGCTCTTATTATTTTGCAAATGACAACCTAAGGTTCCAATGTCACGGTGGTATAGTGCCTAATGTTATATGTCCAAAATGTGGTAATGGTCAAAGTGGCCCCTGTTTGAAGGATATCAATGCTTGTTTTTGTTATGGGAAGTGGGACACAAGGTGGTGGATTACCCTCAAAATTGAAATAAGGGTAAGTATGTCCATCTACAAGGTCCAAATGTAGTTCTTAGGGGAAGAGGTGGCCAATAAGGTAGTGCGCCAAGGCATAGTCAATTCTATGCTCTTCAAGGGAGATAAGGGGTAGATAAGGTGCCTGATGTCATCACCAGTATGTTAAAACTCTTTGATTTTAATGTGTATACATTGATAGACTAAGGTGCCACTCATTCTTTTGTTACCACCTTTGTAGCCAAAAAGTTTCATGTTGAACCCGAATTGTTTTATGAGCCTTACGAGGTGTCTACTCCCATTACTGCATCTATTGATGCTTGAACAATCTTTAAAAAAATTTCCATTGCCATCTTTCATAAACTATTGCCTTGTGATTGTTTTGAGTTTGATATAGTGGATTAGATATCATCCTTGGCATGGATTAGTTGCATGCATATTATGCTTCTATTGATTGTAGAACAAGTTGGGTCAAATTCTAATTCCCTAATAAACCCATCCTTGAGTGTAAGAGTCATGATGTGGTGGTCAAGGGTATATTCATTTTATCCATTAAAGCCCATAAGTGATTTCTAAGGGATATCTCTATCATCTGGTGAGGGTTAGGGATGTTGAGTCCAAAGTCCTCCCTATAGAGTCGGTTTCGGTGGTTAATGATTTCTTGATGGCTTTTGTAATGATCCTCCCAGTGTTACTCCCAAAAGGGAAATACACTTTGTTATATACCTCCTTCCTGACAATCAACACATCTATATTTTGCCTTACCGTATGGCCCCAGCAAAGTTAAAGGAGTTGATGGAGCAATTGAGGAATTCGTTGGAGAAGGGTTTTATTAAGCCTAGCCAATCATCTTGGAGCAAACCAGTGTTAATTATGAATAAAGATGATTCCCTTAGAATATACATTAACTAACGTTAACTTAATAGAATCAAAATGAAGAATAAGTACCCTCTACCAAGGATTGATTATCTTTCTGACCAACTTTAAGAGGCTAGTCAATTCTCTAAGATTGATCTTGGTTCCAAGTATCACCAAGTGAAAATGAGGGTGTGTGATAGTCCTAAGAAGACTTTTCTGACTAGTTATGGACACTATGAGTTTGTGGTTATGTGCTACAGTTTGACTAATACATCAGTTATCATCATAGATCTTAAGAATAGGGTCTTTAAATCCTACCTTGATTTGTTTTTGGCAGTTTTCATTGATGATATTTTAACCTATTCCCATAGTGAGGAGGAGCATGTAAGTCACTTGAGGATGGTGCTACAAAAATTGAGGAAAGAAAATTTGTATGCTAAATCTAAGAAGTGTGACTTTTAGTTGAAAGAGGTTGCTTTTCTAGGTCATGTGGTGTCAGGGTATTGTATTAAGATGGATTCTAAAAAGACGAAAGTGAATAGGAATTGGCATAGTCCTTTGACTCCATCAGATATTACAAGTTTCTTGGGCATAACGGGTTACTACCGAAGGTTTGTGAATGAGTTCTCTTCCATTTCTTCTCCTATGAGAAAGTATACCCAGAAAAAAGCTAAATTTGTCTGGACCAATGAGTGTTAGAAGAGTTTCCAAACCATGAAGGATAAACTTGTCTCCCCTCCTATCTTGTTACTACTAGAAAGTTAGAAGGGTTTGTTGTGTATTGTGATGCCTCAAGAATTGGTTTGAGTTGTGTTTTGATGCAAAAAGTTAAAGAAAGGTGATAGCCCATGCTTCTAGACAACTTAAGGTGCATGAAAAGAATTATCCTACCCATAATCTTGAATTTGCTGCCATTGTATTTGCTTTGAAAATTTGTCGTCATTATTTATATAGGGTTCATGTTGATGTGTTTACTGATCATAAGAGTCTCAAGAAGATCTTAACTTGAGATAAAAAAAAGGTGGTTAGAGCTCCTAAAGATTATGATATGAGTGTGCATTATCACCCTGGTGAGGTTAATATTATGGCCGATGCTTTTTGTAGGGTATATATGGGTAGCCTATCTCATATTTATGATGGTGGCAAGGAGGTGGCTATAGAGGTCCATCAGTTTGCTAGATTGGTGTGAGGTTGGACGAGGTTAACATTGGTAGGGAAGTTGTTGAAGGTTCTAAATCCTCACTGGTTGAGTAGGTAAAGGCAAAGCAAGATCTTGGCCCCACTTTGTTATAGTTCAAGGTCTTGGTGGGATAGGGTAAGGTGGAGGTTTTCTCCCAAGGGGGAGATGGTTCCCTCAGGTACCAATGTAGGTTGTGTGTAGCTAGTGTTGATAGCTTGAGAGAGAAGATTCTTGAAAAGGCTCATAATTCTTCCTATTCTATTCGCCTTATTTCTACAAAGATGAATGGAGATTTAAGAGAGGAGTACTGGTGGGGTGGGGTGATAGAAGGACAATGCTAGGTTTGTTTCCAGCTACCATAATTATGAATAAGTTAAAGTTAATCATCAAAGCTTGGGTGGCCTAGCCCAAGATATAGAGATCTCTACTTGAAAGTGGGAGGAAATTTACATGAATTTTGTGGTTGGGTTGCCAAAGACCAGTAAGGGTTTTTATTTTATTTGGGTTTTAGTTGATAGAATGACAAAGATGACTAATTTCCTACCGATTAGGACTACTTATGGTGCCAAAGAATATGCCTAATTGTAAATTCATGAATTTGTTATATTGCATAGGGTGCCATTGTCCATCATATTGGATCGTGGTGCTCAATTCACTTCTCACTTTTGGAGATCCTTCCAAAGTGGTCTTGGTACCAAAGGAAAGCTTATTACGGCCTTCCACCCTCAAATAGATGACCAAGCCGAAAGAACTATCCAAACACTCGAGGATATGCTTAGAGCTTATGTTTTATAGTTTAAGGGTAATTGGGATGATCACCTTCCATTAATTGAATTTTCTTACAATAATAGCTATCATGCAAGCGTTTGTATGGATCCTTTTGAGGCCCTTTATGGTAGACATTGTAGGTCCCCAGTTCGATAGTTTGATGTGGGGGAGATGGCATTGTTAGGCCCGTACATGGGTATGGAGGCCATGGAGAAGGTGATGATGATAAGAGAAAGATTGAAAATAGCCCATAGTCTACAAAAGTCATGTGCCAATGTGAGGAGAAGGAATCTTGAATTCAAGGTTGGTGATTGGGTCTATTTGAATGACTCACCCATGAAGAATGTTGTTCATTTTTGTAAAAAAGGGTAAATTAAGTCCAAGATTTATGTGTCCTTATGGAGTGTTGAGGAGGATTAGCAAGGTGGCCTTTGAGTTGGAGTTTCCTAATGATATAAATATGGTTCATCTGCTCTTCCATATATCTATGTTGAGAAAGTGTGTGGGTGACCGAAGTGCTATTGTACCTCAGATGTTGTGGGTGTCATTGAAGAAAATTTGACTTATTAAGAGGTCCTACTAAAAATTTTGGATAGACAAGTGAAGAGATTTAGGAACAAGGAAGTGGCTTCGGTCAATGTCCTTTTGGAGAATTCAACAAGTTGAAAGTGCCATATGGGAAGCCAAGATGGACATGCAAAAGAGATATATCTATCTTTTCCATTTTATTCAACCATAAGGTACTAATCCAAGTTTCCCAATGTGATTTCAAGTCTCACCTTACAGCCCTTACGTCATTCGCATGCCTTCATGTTTATGTTGACAAGTTCATGGTGATTTTGACAATTAAATTGAGATTTTTGGAAGTGGTGTTTAAGTGCATTGTTGCATTCTTGTTTGGGTTGATTCTTTCTTGATTACTCATATTATGTATGCTTCTATGATATTCAGGTATGAATGTTCCAAAGGGGAAGATATTGAAATGCCATAAAAGTGCCCGAAAATGTGCCTAAAAATGCTCATAATCGTAATTTCCATATATGTCAAAATCCATGCATTATATCAAAAAACCTACTTCATATTCTTGATCATTGGGTAAAATTGAGTGAAAGATGGGTATATCCCTGATTTTAGAGCAATCATAGCAAAATTTTATTTTTTTCAAGTTTGCGCAAAATAGTAGGGGTTCACATTGTCTCCGCTACATGGAGTCGTCGGGGGAAAATGTATCTTGTTGCTAGTTTTAGTGTTTTGGCCTAAGGCTTTGCGAATTTGTGCTAAACCTTCCTATGTGTAAAAACATCTATAGTTAGTCATATTTCAACTTCATATCATAGAAATATTCCCCAAAATCCTCTCTAACAGTTAGACAAATATTTCACCCAAATTCAAGTGCCCCAATCTCATTCTAGATCTCAAGGATTTCATCAAGCTTCAAATTCTCAATCAAATCTTAGTTAAGAAAATCTTCAAAGTTAAGGTATGTGGGTTTCAACAATTTGGCCCTTTCACCTATGGTGCCTAACCTTCCATTTACCTAAGTTGCATGTTTTCAAGTTAGATTATTTATGGGTATCTCATGCTATGAAAGTTGATCATAAACTATGTTGGGGTTCCATAAAAGTTAACTGTTGAAGCACATTTTGAGGTATTAATTTACGATCTGTTATGTGATTTTGTGAAGGGTTTTGATGTATCTTGTATGAGGGTATTACTAAATGTTGGTCGGTCGTTTTACATTGATTTTCCTTCCATGATTTTACTCATGAATTGCATGATTTTGTATTGGCATTACATACCTACTAAGTGTTTGATAAAATGTCAGATTATGGAATCTTGAGACAATGAAGGTCTAATTAATGTCATGTGAGTTAAGTGACTTTATGATGATGAAAGGAATGTATGTATGTGTTGATCTCATGAAAAGTACCTATAGTGTTGTAAGTTGACCAGGCCTAGTTGAGGAGGTCTTATGCCTCAACCACTATGATGGGGGGTAGTATGCCCATCTACCAATTGGGGTGTACATTCCTCAATCACTTCAATGGGGGTGATCATGTTCATCTACCAATTGGCGCATATATTCCTCAATCACTTTGATGGGGGGTGGTCATGCTCATCTACCATGTCAACGGGTATATACCTTGATTACTATGATAGGTGGTTGTATGCCTATCTACAAATTGAGGGGCAAATTTCCCAATAACTTCCCAATGGGTGGTCATACTATGATAGGTGGTTGTATGTACTAGTTCGTTTGGTCTATGATATTTGTCTCTTTCTACATATGTATTATGCTCTATCAAAGCATGTTTTACTTCAAACATCATTCATGCATGCCATATTGTTGTTATGCTCATTCATTGGCAAATTAAGCATTTCAATGTCGCTTATCTCTTTCTACATTACATCATGCATACCTAACACATTCAAACGTACTAATGCATACTCTATGCCTATATAATGTCACGATGAACAAACCAGAGCTCTACTTGATCATCTTACTCATCCATGTGGCTAGTTATTTCTCTTGAAGATAAGCTATTGGTGTGTCCTCAATTTCGGGGACACTAGCCTTGATCTTTCATTCTTGCTATCTTTTTATGTTGCACTTTAACAAAAGGGTGAGTCTGGAAAGTTTCTTGGCCCCTACTCGAATCTAAGCTTAGAGGCATTGTTGGACAAGTTATGTAATGATGCTTTGAGCTTCGACTCTTTTATGATTTATGCTATTAAAGACTTTCCTTTGTATTTTTATCCTTGTCTATACTTTCTTGATGTTGTTTACTTTGCATCCACGACCAAGGATATGTGATTGATATGCTAAGAGGCTTGATCGGGTTCCCATTTGCCATGTCACGCCTAGTCCCTGGGCTTGGGTCATGATAGTAATGAAGCCATGTCTTCCAAAAAAAAACACCATGGCTTCCAACACAAGATCATGAGTGGGATAACATTTTCATTTTACATCAAAACATACCCTAAACCAATACTTGAGGTATCATAATAAACCACAAGCGCTTCTAGCCCTTCTGGTAAACACAAAATAGGAGTAGAGATAAGCTTGCCTTTTAAAGTTTGAAAACTCTTTTCACATTCATCGGTCTAAATACATTTTGCCTTCTTTTGAGTTAACTTTGTTAGAGGGGAAGAAATAGAAGAGAAACCATTAATAAAACTCTGGTAGTAACCTACCAA